>PVHX01009610.1:0-66807 GCA_004024805.1 Geosciurus inauris | reverse complement strand
ATGAAAAAATCAGTGCTTTATTCCTGCATCCAAGTGAAAGATTTCAGCTATCAACTATGGATGAATTTCTTTTATAGTATTTGGTTTCAGAAAGGACAATGTTGTTTGTTAAAAAGAATTTCTTATTTTTGTTTTCTACATGGATATATAAATCATACACTCTAACAAAGCCATTCTTTAAAGTCGCAAAAGAATAGCAATAAAAATATGTCTTCCATGTTTATTTTTCCCTTTTGGTGTTTAAAAAAAATGGTCAAACTAATTTTTGTCCAAAAAAAAAATTGCTCTTGGGCTTAACAGCTTGTATAATAAGTTACATTTCAGCCTTGGAGGAAAATATGACAAATTGAATTATATTCTCAGAAAAACAATGTTATAATGGAAAGTTTGGTAAGTTGTTAACTATAACTATAGTGTATACCATAAACAGTTATGAGAACTAGGAGTGAAAAATTACATGTGCATATTTTTAGTTAATTTGGAGGATGAAGCATATCTATATGTGCATGGTGCCAATCCTTAAAGGGGGCTTCTTTGCTTCTTCTAAATGTGCAAATTTAATGTAAACATGATCCCAAAAAACTGTATCTCAAACACATACCTAAGGGAAAAAAGACGAAGTTTGATGCAAGCATTTTACAGCATTTTATGTTTTCCAAATAATGACCTGTCCCTGTTGAGCTAGAAAAAAAAATAGTAAAAATAATAAGTTATACAGGTAAAACAAAAACAATAATGGCAGCAACAAATGCTCCATTGGAAGTGCACATATTTGGGATTACAGCTCCCATTTCTGTATGTCAACCTGAAGAACTTTTCATACTGATTGTAGGGTCCTCCACAACACAGGCCAGATAGTGACCCACTATACCAGACCATAAGAGCCTAGGAAGATGGGCCAAAATCACTGCCAAATGGAGCCCACAGACAGACATGCCCTCCCACCCAGGGTTTTCCTGAAGTAACAGAAATATCTCAGAGCTCTCTAAAACTCCCTAAACTATTTCTAAAACACAAATTGAGGGGAGTTTTCTTAATAGCAGCTTGCCCCAGCTTATCACAGGGTTCTGGCCTTGTCCTGGAGGCAGACCTTCCTCACTTACTAACTCCTTGACTTTGAGCAAGTTAGCTTAAACTCTGCTTGAGCAAAGACTTCTCATGTGATTATGGTTGTGATACAGTCTGTGACAATATAGTAGCACATGTTTTCATATTTGGCAGACTAGTTAATGGTATGGTCTCAAAAAAAAAAAACAAACCCAAAATGTAAAACAGATTTCAAACAAAAATGTCTATACTCTGCTTATGAACTTCCTTTAAAATATCCAAAAAAAGGATAAAAGTTTATGGCAGCTTAATGGAGGTGGTGGGAGTCATGAGAGAGGTGTCAGGGAGGCAGTGGACTTTTAATGTGGAGAAGAGAGAGAAACTTCTGAATGGGAAAAAGGAGAAGCCCCCAGAAATATACAAAGAACTGGTGGCTGAACCTCAAAGTGTCTGAGGGAAGCCTGAAGGAGTAGACAAAAGAGAGCAGAGTAGAGCCTGACTGCTGTCAGGAGAAAGGGGGGCAAGGTCACTGGGATCCCCGAGTTTGCTCTGAACGCCCCTCACATCTGTGAACGCCCCTCACATCTCTTTGCACTTTGTGTTCTGTCCTGTTTCCTTCAACAGCTATGGTGAAGATAAAAACCACTCCCTCATTATTTCGCATGCTAGGTTTTGTGTTTCATTAAATTACACACCATCTCCAAGTCAAGCTGAGTAATTTCGATCGTGTATGAGTCACACACCAATTGATAAGTGTCACAGAACAATTGCATTTTTATTTTTTGTTTAAATAAAAGCCTACCTTTACATATGCATAGACAGCCATCCCTCCATGCCCACAAGGGATTGGCTCCAGTTCCCAGAGATACCAAAATCTAGGAGTGCTCAATCCCTGATTAACAAAAGATGTGCAGCATCTGCATATAACCTACACACACCCTCCCCACCTACTTTAGCTCATCTCTAGATGATTCACATTACCTACCAACTACAGTGTAAATAGCTGTTCTCTTGTATTGTCCAGGGAATAACCACAAGGAAAGAAAAGTTTGTACATACTCAGTACAAATGTAAATTTTTTCAAATAACTTTAATACACAAGTTGGTTATATCTGAAGACAAACCCTCAGATACGGAGATCCAGCTGTTTGTGTTTGTGTGTGTGTGTGTGTGTGTGTTTGTGTGAACTTGATAACCTATCATGGAAATCATCTCAAGTCAAAACATACAATTTACTCCATTGTATTTTTTCTTCTGCATAGTATTCCGTGGAATTTTTTACATTGTTTCTATGTTTCCTTCATTTCAAACAATACTCTTGTGGCTGACCTATTAAATATGCCTCCAGCTGATATGCCAGTATAACAGTCTTCATCCATTTTTTATGTTTGAGTCCTGACAGCTTCCAGCCTTACACCTCAACCCCATGCCCTCTTGCCCCACATCAGAAGCTGATGGGAAAGCCCAGTCTCCACCCCCTGATGCCACCAGGCCCACCTGTTAACCACAATGAAAACCACACTTCCCCCCTCTTTGCTCTCTTAAGCCACATCAGACCTGCTTGGGAGCCTGTCCTGGTTCCCCAAAAGCCTCATTATGTGAGTAGTATTTCCCCACAACTCTTTTGGTGCATGTAGCATCCATCCAAGTATCTGAACCAAATTTGGTTGGGCATTTCATCTCATTCCACCTCAGTTGAATAATAAGGTAGCAAGTATTTATGAGGAATGTGGTTCTCAAGGTAGATATTTTTAAATGTGGTAAATAGAAGCCTATATACATTTATAACACTGAAGAGCAGTAGAATGGCCCATTTTCCCTACACTTATTGATTAAATGGTAGCATTTTTTGCAACTCAATCAAACCAATACTGCGAAAGCAAGAATATAGATAGGATTCAATTGACCTAATTTATAATTCTCTGATTAATGAGTTTGATATGGTTTTTATTATCTATTTGAAATTTTTCCTATCATTTCTTCAATTCTTATTTTCCTTATATTAGTTTTTATCTGTGCTATATATTGAATGTATTTCACTCATTCTAATTTTATTATTTTAACATTGCTGTCTTTTTTTGTAATCAAGTTTTATGTATGTGTGTGTAGAAATAAGTCAGTCAGATCATTTTTTTTCATGTTCAGTTGATGCTTAGAAGAACTTCCACATCCTACAACTATAAATTTATCTTTCCATTTTCATTTTAGAATGACTATCTTAATTTTTATCAATTATATATGTAATTCATTTGAAGTTAATTTTAAAATATGCTATGATATAATAATTTTTCTCAACTATGTGCCTAGCTATCTTATTACCACTTATTCAATAATCTGACTTTTCTAGACTGATTTAGAATACAAATTTTATCATATACAAAATTCCCTCATTCTATGTGTATGTATAATGATTTTATACCTTGTTCTGTCTCATTGATCTGTATGACTATAGATTGCTTTCTTTTTCTTTTCTCTTTATTTGTGGTACTGAGGATCTAACCCACAGACGCTCAGCAAGCACTCTGCCACTGCTTTTTTAATCAAAATACATCTTTATTTACAGGCACCCTCCCCCATCCCACCAGGAATTTTTTTTTAAATTTTCCATTGTTCTTGGTTGTTGTTTGCAATAAACTTTAACATCAATTTATCAGACTATGAAAATTTGTTTAGTCTTTACTTCATCACCATTTCTTTTTTGAGATTAATTTTTAAAATTTGAAATTATTATTACATTTAGACATTTTATCAGGCTATAGCATATTTATCCATTTGTTCAGATTTTCTACAATTTGTGAAATTGATTTATAAAGACTAGATAGTAATAGGCACATATTTACACACATTGCTGTTTCTGAATGTATAAGCAATGTATATATATGTTTATGGTAAATTTTTTCAAACTGCCTTAATTAAAATGATAGTCGTCATAAATAGCATTTCAGAGTCAAAAATTTCATGCTTTTACAATAGGAAAAGTAACATTTCCTAATGTATTTTCTAAATGCAGATAATTTATAAATGTCTAATATTGTTTTTGCTCTATCTTTGACTGCCTACAGAAGAATTAGAGGTTATTTTATCATAAAGTACTACATAAAATAAATACTTTCGAATTGCATTTTTAGTACATTTGGCAATCAATATTTAAAATATTATGAAGAAATTTCTTATAAGTAATTATATAGCAGCCATTTGTTTTATAAACTTGATGTGCATAGATCAGATTTTCCTAAATATAAAATCCTATATTCTTCTGTTAATGTCTTCTATCAACAGTTTGCATACAAATCAACGTATGTGAATCAGTTGACTTGTTTGAATGTTAACACTCAATATTACAATTAGTGGTATTAGTGTGTATCAGAAAACAGCAACTATTTAAAAAAAAAAAAAAAGCAGACACTAAGCAAGAACATCAGGGATTTAATAACAAGAACCTTCCTCTTTAACAAGGCTATTTGACCCAGGTCAATGAGGCCAAGTAAATCAGAAGCCACGATGCTATAATTAGGAGCAGATAATCCAGTTAACATCAATATGTGGTACCAATATTAATCTCTTCATAACCCAGGCTTAACCTGCTGTTTAAATATTATGTGCCCTTTGAAAGTTTCTCTGACTTGAAGCTATAGGGGAGGCTTAACATCAAGGAAGTCCAAGCAAAGATCGATTAGAGAGTATCAAAATGTTTCCCTAGACTTCAAAATGCACAAAAAGCAATTATGTTAATAGCAATAATCCATTTATCTCAAGTTCCTGCTCTCATAAACATCAATCTCTTAAAACTTTATCCACCTCTACTTAAGTTTGGATGTTGAAGTTCCTCCCTTTGGTCCCAACGTTTTAAAGGCTTGGTACCCAGCTTAGTGCTCTTGGGAAGTGGAAAAACCTTGAAGAACAGGAGTCTAGCAGATTTTAGGTTGTAAGACTCATCTCGTCTCTGTTTGCATCTGGCCATGAAGTGAATGGTTTTGCTATA
Organism: Geosciurus inauris; assembly: GCA_004024805.1. NCBI lineage: Eukaryota > Metazoa > Chordata > Mammalia > Rodentia > Sciuridae > Geosciurus > Geosciurus inauris. The sequence goes on along the minus strand of PVHX01009610.1, from coordinate 61,778 downwards.
TCAGGTGCCTCTACCATGATGTGCTGCTCCCCTTGCCCCAACACACAGACACACAGACACACACACACACACACACACACACTCTGCAGGTCTAAAAGTGATAAGTCCAGCTAACCATGGACTAAGCCTCCAAAACTGTGAGCCCAAATAAAACTTTTCTCTTTATAAGTTGATCATCTCAGATGTTTAGTGTGGTAATGAAAAACTGACTGACTAATACAATCTCCAAAAATTTCTGGAATATCAAGTCTCACACATGGAGACATAAGTCCACTTGGTGACATGTGATCTCCAATATCTCTGCATCTACCTTTGTGGGTCTCTGTTCACCACTTCCATCCAGTACTGACCTAGGTACACCAGAGTCCCTGAAAAGCAAATGTGTATTCTTTGTGTGAGGCTTAGTGGAGTGACTGTGCCTCTCCTGAGGTGTGTAGTGTGGAGGTGAGATTGGTTTTCCAGGAGGCTGAGGTCTTATGTGTGAACAAGAACAAATTGTGAATCATTCAGGTCTGGCTCCAACTTCCTCTTTTTAGGACTGGGCATGAGTTCCATCTAATAGTTGCCTTAGTATACACATGGGTAAGGATGATACTAAGTATTTCTTATGCAAAAATGAAGAGGATATAGCTTGACATCCAAAAGCTCATGTGTAATAAAGGTGAGTACGTAAGTACTGAGTACTTCTTGACAATTGCTTGAAGAAGTCCCCTCAATGCTCATTACCAGTGCCTCATATGGTGTTGAAAATGACGATGCTCTTTTTAAAATTTTTTTATTTGTTCTTTTTAGTTACACATGACAGTAGAATGTATTTTGATGTATTAGACATACATAGAGTATAACTTCCCATTCTTGTGGCTATACATTATGTGGAGTTTCACTGGTCGTGTATTCACATATGTCTGATCCATTCAACTGTCTTTCCTATTCCCCTCCCTCCTTCCCTTCAGTCCCCTTTGTCTAATCCATTGAACTTCTATTCTTCCCTCCCCTGCTCTTATTATGTGTTAGCTTTCACATATCAGACAGAAGATTCAGCCTTTTGTTATTTAGGATTGGCTTATTTCATTCAGCCTGATAGTCTCCAGTTTCATCCATTTACCAGCAAATGCCATAGTTTCATTATTCTTTAAGGGTAATATTCCATTGTGTATATATACCACATTTTCTTTATTCATTCATCTATTGAAGGGTGCCAAAGTTGTTTTCATAGCTTAGCTATTGTGAACTGAGCTGCAATAAACAGACAATGTTTTTATATCAGCATCTGTCTCTTGCACCTTTAAGAGGTTTTCCAGTTGCGGTGCAATCCAACCTTTAGACTTGAATCTAGACTTGAGCTCTGTTCATCCCGTTTATCTAAAACTCACTTCTCTATCAGCTTACCCAGCAGTCAGAAACTCCCCAGGGCCGCAGGGGAAATAGCTGGACATGTTAAGCATTTCCATTCTAAAATAATTCATTTGTTTTCACACACTAAATATTATATAGATACTTTCTTCAGGTTCTCCAGAGAGATTGAACCCACAGGATGTATATTTGGTGTAAGTTCTAGAGTCTAAGTTTCAAAAAGCTTAGACTGGCATCCAAGAGCAGGGAAAAGTCTACCCCAACTTCAGAGACCAATTTGCCTTTCCTCTGTTTTTCTTCTCTCTGAATCCCTGGTAGATTAAACTTGGTCCACTTAGATTCACATACCAATCTCTTCTGGAAGCACCTTCACAGACACACCAAAAATCAACACTTTACCAATGCTCTAGGTATTCCTTAATCCATTACTAACCAATTAACTCCTTAATTAATTAACTACCACAACAGGGAAACACATATACATGATCACACAAATACTTAAAGCAGATAGCTTTGTGTCACCACTTATTTTCTTACTTTTATGAACATTGTTGATAATATAGTAAGAACGGGAAAAAAGGCAACTTCCTGGTACTTCTTTTCTGCAGATGAGGAAAGAAATGGGGTGGGTGAAGACTCGAGTTTTACCACTCTTCAAACCATGTTTGAGTGCTGACTCCAAATCCACTGTCAACGTATTCAAAATGTTGTCTCTGGGGTTTAGGTTCTGAGCATGTGGCCCCCTTCATATTTCCCAGACCCTAATTCCTAATCTACAAGGCAGCCTCTGAAGAACAATTGTCAAATCTTCCTACAATTTAGAGAAGAGAGACTTTCTGTCCACTGCCAAATGAAAAGTTAAGTACCTTATCAAAATGCAGAGCAAAATACTCTATCCCCAGAGGGCTTCCAATACTTTATTTAAACTTACACATGTTATTACTGTCTGACACATAAAGTAGCTCAAAGCCTTCCTCGACGCTTCCTCCACTTCACAGGAGGAAAAAAAAAATGGTATGCTAATTTTTTTTCTTTTACAACAACACAAGAATATAATTACACCAAATCTCCTTATGCTGTAACTAGGGGGAAATAATGGTGGTGGGGGGGGAGGATTTGCATGTTTAAATGAAATTCTTAGTTCCCTCAAATTTTGCAACAATTTTCAAAACTGTTTCCTTATCTCTTACTCCGAAATCCTCATGACATATGCTACCTGTGAATAATATTTTTAAATCCATATATGCCAATAGGCTGCTCTCATAGTATTAGTCAAATAAAGTTCTTCACTAACTCTACATAACAACATGTTCCCAATGCTTGAAGATACTTGGGAAATTTTATCTTTTCCTTGAATTCTATTTTACCCTGAAACGCACAATGTTAATTCTTAATTTCTTTGAAAAAATCATGCAACCAAACACACATCTCAGCTTCTTAACGTGCATTAGACCTTTACGTGAGAGCCCAGGCGGACTGTCTGTATCCCACCTCAGTTCACCATTGCCTCCATCTCCTATTCCAAGAAATGCTTTTGCCTTCTCATTGGGCACCTGTGTCTGCTGGCCCCGTGGATGCAACTGGCAACATCTTTTATTCCAATCAATTTAGCTTCTACTGTTCAATTAAAACTATAAAGGAGTCATGGTCAAGCTAAGGCAAGAAACAGGAGCAGGAACCATCCTTGAATCCTCCTTTCTTTCTGCCCTACAATCTTCAGTGTACCTGACTGCCCCTCTCCAAGTACTTTTATGATGATCTCGCCTTTTTCAGGCCATCATTTTTTGTTTTTTCTCATTTCTCCATTTCTATCTTTCTAACTCACTGTCCTATTTCACCTTTTCCTTCTTAGCTTCAAATTCTCCCTCACTTTTTTCTCTCTTTTCAAATGGAGACATAAACACAGAGAGACACAGAACTAAAGGGCAGAAAATCAAGTGCCTGGCCTTGGGCTACTATCTGAAGTTTCATTGACTATTTTTAATCACACATTTTGTTCTTTTCTCATCCCTAAATAGCACCCTTTATTCTTTGTCTAGCAGATTCAGTTATTCTGCTAAATCAGATGTGGTCCAGAAGAGGGTTGGCCATTTGTAAAGTGTACAGTCATATGCATTTTAATAATTTCCCTTCTCTTTTGTTCTATATCAAAGAAGTTATTTCACTTTGGGAAGCTGGCCTTGAAGTATGTCCCCTAAAAAAAAATACCATACAGGTACTTTCATAAATTACCTACATATGGAGCACCAAGAAGGGCTTAGTGTTCCTTCTCCTATTCAGAAATTGCTAAGTGCAAAAAAGATAAAGACTCCATCATACAGAACCTTCATTCATTGTTTAACAAGTACAGGCATGTATCAAGCCTTCCACAGGCAGTTGGGAGCCAGGCACAGGCGATAAGAGTAACATGCAACCCTAGTCCTGAGCACAGACTAGCAAGATGCACACAGCACAAGGTGACTAGTGCTGTGATGGGGACTATGAGTTGGCATCATAGGAACTGGGAAAATGCACCTTACCCAGATGGGATGGAGGAGGCCTGGGGCCTCTCCAGGTAGCACCAAGGATGGGCCACATTTTGAAAGACTAGAATCAAAGGACCAGGCAGGAAAACAGAATTGACAGGAACTGTACCAGGAAAACCCATGACACTTACAGACAACCAAAAACATGAAAGCTAAGTGTGTAGGGAGCAGGGGAATGCGAAGGGAGTTCAAATCCCAGGAGCTCAGTGCATGCACTGCTATGACGGAAAAGATGAGCTGAGAAAGGAGAAAGCAGCAAGATAATGAAGAGCCCTTGTAACAAGGGATCTCGTTTTAAACAAGAAGTAATTATGGCATATTACAGCACAAAGCTAGCATGATCCTGTCTAAAACTTACCCAAGATGGTGTAGACAAAGTACAGGAACACCATCTTTGAAGACAGACAGATCCAAGTGTGTATTCTAGATCCAATTTCCAGTATGGGCTCAGATACCTTTAAGGGGGCTAAACTCTACTTTCTTCATTTACAAATAGCAACCCAGCCTGCCAGGGCGTGAGGATGGACTGCAAAGGGAATCTATTTAGAACATCTGATCTATTGCCCAGTGTCCTGCTCATGCCCCACTTGCCCTCCTCCCTCTCATTTCCCATCAATCTCTCCTTTTCTGATTAGTCTGTATCCCATAAATCTGAGCCTTAAAGACTGGGTTTTACTGATGCCTTGCTTCCTGATTCTTAGCCCATACAGGCACAAGCAAGAGAAAGGAAGCAGAGGAGAGAAAGGCTTTGGGGATTTCTTCCCTACTCTCCTCCTGCTTCAGGGCTGTGGTTCTGGGTGGCTGTACCCTTACGACAAAGCTTATGCATAGCTGTAGTGCTCACAGAGCTCCAAGAACACCCGTCCTTGGGTTCCTCACTCTACAAGGCCCTGGATGCATCAGAATGATATGTGGTTCCCTTAACCTTGCCACAGCTCTAGAGTTTCTCATTAAAGTCTTTCTACTTCGATAGATTTGAATAGACTCATTGCCTGACCACCCTCCATCTGATGCACTCAGTTTATAAAGGGCTAGTGACAAAATTTTATAGAGAAGACTAAATACTAAAGACTAAATACTAAAGGATACTAAATACTAAAGGATAACATGTAAACTTTCCTCATGAAACCATATTACAACACATGCTATCCAAATGGAAAGCAACATTGCTTACTAGTAGCAATATTGAATGGGGATATTGATCCTTTTTCATTAATATTATAAGGAATGGGGGGTTGTTGCTAAGCACCTGGTATGGGGCTTATTCTTCAAAACCCTTTGCTTCTTCAATTTCAAATCCTCAAATTTTTCTCATGAAGAAAGTGGAATGACTCTACATGTGGGAGAGGTGACAGTACATCTGCCATCATAGCTCTTTTTTGGTGCCAAAGTCCCTGTTGTGGGAAGACTGCAATCTGTTTTAGCTATTAATATTGCAGAAGGAGAAATTACAGTTGAAGAAATTTGCAGAGTCAAACACCCTACAGTCAGAACACTAAAAAGTTAAGAATCTTTCACCAAAGTAGTAGACCCATACTTTGCTAGTATCTTGGGTAAATGTTATTCTGTAAATTTTGTTCTAGGCTTTTACAGCAAGAACAAATTTTGTTTTGTTTTGTTTGGAGAAAGAGGCAGGGGAGGCAAAAGAATCCCTGAGGCATTTGAAAGCTAATAAATGCAATAGAGATTCACCTTATTTACTAAAATACTTTAGCCAAATCTTAGAGGAAGAGAACATTTCACAGAACAAATATTCCTACTGAAAATGGAAGGATTACATGTAAGCCTTTCTTCTAGGTGAAAGCTGCCTCGTGAGAAAAGATGTACAAGGATGGAAATTAGAATTACTAATATTTGAGGATGAAAAATGTGGAAAACTGGTTAATAATGAAGTCCGTGTTATGATTTGGATCTGGGATGTCTGCTAAAAGCTCATGTGTGGAAGGCGTGGTCTCTAATGCAGCAGTGTTCAGAGGTGGGGCATTGGGAAGTGGTTGGATCATGAGGGCTATGACCTCAGCACTAGATTAATCCGTTGAAAGCTAAATGGACTACTGGGAAATGGTGGAAACTGTAGGAGGTGGTACCTAGGTGAAGGAACAGGCCACTGGGGGTATGCCATTGGGACTATGTCCTAGCTTGAGCTTCTTCTATACTTCCTATCTACCTTATCAATCATGGTTATCTCAATGAGCTCAGCAGTCTTCCTCCCCATACCCTTCATCCAAATTTCACTTGAGACCCAGTGCAATGAAGCCAGACAACTGTGGAGTGAAACTTCAGAAACCACAAGCCGAAACAAATCTTTACTCCTTTAAGTGGTTCATGTCAGGTGTTTTGGTCACAGCAAGGAAAAGCTGACTAACACAATCTGTTAAAGTTGGAACATAGATAGACCAGGAGGGAAATTATCTTCTCTGTTATGTCTAGTTTGTATCTTACAAGCAGAAAACAAGATCTCAGTATTGAATAAGTGTTCCTTATTTTAAAAACATAAATAAAAATAAACAAACCAAAAAGGAAAATCTGGATTGATTAAAAGATTTATAAAACAGTTTAATTAGAGACTTATTCCTCCCACTGTAGAAGAATTTGCCATTTCAGGATGCACTGCTTCTCATGATGCATGAGAGAGTGAGGGCACAGAAGCATTTTCTACATCACTGATCACTTTGAAGATGAGCTTTTGGCTTGAGGTGAATGTTAATAAGACAGAAACTGAAACTAAACTTTCAGGAATCACAACCAGTGAGAAATTAGAAATAACATGTAGGTTTTTCTAGAACTTAATTATAATTTTGGTGAAAATATGTTTCAAAACAACCTGAGGAAAAATTTTTACACTGTTGGGTACCACCAGATTGAAAGTAGCAAGAACATTTGATTCGGATATTTTGGAAAAAAGGAAGAAGAAAATCTTTTCAATATAAAATACTAAAGGATCACATGCTTTCTCCTCTCTTTGAAACCAATATCCTACTGATGTCTTTAAAGTACAATATAAAAGAGGATAAATGAAAGAAGAATTGGAAAAGTTGTTATGGTTTGGGTGTGAGGTGCTCCTCAAAAGCTCATGTGTGAGACAATGAAAGAAGGTGCAGAGGAGAAATGTTTGGGTTGTGAGAATCTTAACCCAGTCAGTGAATTAATCCCCTGATAGGTATTAACCAAGTGGTAACTGAAGTGGTAGAGTGTGGCTGGAGGAGGTGGAAATTGGGGATCTGACTTTATATATATTTGTATCTGGCAATGAAGACCTCTGTGTTTTTTGATCACCTTATGAGCTGTTTCCCTCTGCCATACTCTTTCACTATGATGTTCAGCCTCACCTTGAGCCCCAAGGAATGGACCTAGCTGTCTATGGACTGAGACCTCTGAAACAGTAAGCTTCCCAATGATCTTTTCTTCCTCTACAATTGTTCTGGTCAGATCATTTTATCACATCGGTGAAAAACCTGACTAAATCAAGGGGTGTTCAAGTAATCCAAGACCAAGAAAGATCTCTCAATGATATACAATGATGGGATTAAACTGATGATAAAATCCAACAAAGAGAATCCAAAATACAAACATATTATTGGACTAAGACAAAGGACATTTCCAGAGAACCTGAGAAAACCCCCACAGTGAGGCCTGAGAGCAGGAAAGGACCCCAAAGTCAGTTGGAATGCCTGAATTCAAATCTAGGTCTCACTACTTCCTGCCTGCCCTGATTTTTAAACTGAAGTATTAAAATATGAATAGCATCCACCTCATGAATGAATGATTGTGAAAACTACATGAGATAATGAATCTAAGGTGCTTGGTAGATTGTGGGGCTCACAGGAAGTGCTCAATTAGAAGTCAACAAAAATAAAAATATCAAATATCAAAACTTAGGAAGGTAGCCAAAAATTAATAAACAGGACAAGAAGGAATTATTTTAAATGTCTTTATTACTTGAGAAAAAAGAAAGATGTACATGCATAACATAAACTTCAGCAGATTCTATGGAGTCCCCTGCCCAGACATCCAGGGATGCTTTACCAGCTGTGGTCTGTGCTCCCGCTAATGGCCATTGCCAGTACACATCTCCAGAGATCTCACCTAGACAGAGAGCCTGGAAACCATGCTGTCCCTGTCATGACTTCCAGTGGCTGGAGCCAATGGCTAACCAATGTTGGACCCAAATTTCTCCTTCCTTGCAACAGTAAGAACAGCAATTGATGGTCTAGCCCAATAGCAGGGACAGCACTCCCGGACATTTTGCAGGTTCATATGCACACTTCCCTCAACAAGAATCCCCGTCTCAGATTTGGCACTCAACCTAAAATATAAGCCTTCAACTAAGGTCCCTTGGGAAACTCCAGTGCTAAACCAAGGTAAAATATAAGTACAGAGTTAATAAAACAAATGCGGGAATTAGTGAAAGGGCGAAAATTATGAATGTGATCAACTGAATCAAAACCTTGTACTTTTGAAACAAACACACCTCTCACCTGACCTTCACTTATCTGACCCATGAAATTAATCACAACTCTCTTCAGTCATCTCATAATTTATATGAAAAAATAGCTAATTTGGAAATCCAAATGGTTGATGTATGTTCAAATAAAGGTCTAGTTGTCACACCAAATATAAATAAACTTGTGTATGTGTATACTGTTTAAATATGTCCATCGATTATCATATTTCTTAACTGATCTTTTTCACTAACCAATGACTAGTTCATATCCTATTGCATTAGTGCACTTGTATTCTCTTCAAAAAAGTCCTCAAAAACTGAGATAGGAAAGGAAAAATAAGAAAACATATACATATTCATTTATTTCTGGAAGAATAAACCAGAAACTAATCAGCTTACCCAGTGAACAAAAATAGAAAAAAAGGAAGCACGGAAAGCAGGTAAAGTTGTTGAGTGAAAGCCACGTTCTCTGAGCATGGGTTTTGTGACTCAGGCTTGTAGAACCCTATTCATGCTTCACATCTTCTAAAGTGATATGTGTAGAATGGGGAGAGTCCTATGGGGAGGGGAGAGACATCCTCCCTGACAGCCACTTCCTGTGGAGTGGGGCCATCCTCGGTCCCCCTTCTGCAGGGTCCCAAGCTGGAGCTGGGGTATGGTCTGGATGGTGAACTGGTGCTTCCTGGCTGCCTTTTACTTCTAGTAGGGCACATGAAATCAGAAATGTTCTGTCCCATAGGACTTCCTGTCCTTGGTCCTTTGGCTGGCAAGAGTAGACACTTCCTGGGGTATTCAATGTCTTCTTTGTTGCCAGTTCTGGGTTTTAGGCTGTTTGGGCACTCATGTGGAGATAAATGGCAAGAAAGAGAGAAATGGGCAGGGCTCTCACTGCTGGGTCATTCGCTGGGTCTAGAGTCACCACTAAGCCTATATTTTTCCACCTTCCCATGTCTTCTGATCATTACTGACTTATGTGTGTTAGTCTGGAATTATTACTTGCTGTTAGTGAGGGAGATGGGATAGGATATGCTTATCCCATATTAGCTACAATTTGATTTTCAAAAAGCCCTTATTTTTTCTGTCAAGATCAGGTATTTTTCTTTTTGGCTCCCATATGATTCTCAAGTGGCTGTTCTCCCTCCTCTGTACTAACTTCTTCATTGTTTTTTTGTTTGCTTCTTTTAATGCAGTCCTCAGTGATATTTGAATTGTATAATTTCCTTCTCATAAATCAAATAAAATGCTCTTCCATAAACCTCTTTCTTTCATCAACTATTTTGTTCCCCCTGAATTACTGTGTGTCTAGTAAAAGTCAATGCATGCTTCATTTATCCCTATTCCTTCCAAGCTTTAATATAATAAGCTGGTGCCCTAATAACCTGCAATGTTGACCAATGAGAGTTTTGGGGGGAGAGTGTTGGCATCACTATGTCGTCATAGATTTTTGAATCCATTAAGTTGAATTCAATCAATTGTAGTCGCCCTTTTTTATGTTCAAATTGTCCAAATTCTGGTCACCAAGAGTCCCTTCAAGTCAACTCCTTTATTCTTTTGGCAAAACTCCATGGTCTTTGAGAACTTTCTTGCTTTTGAATGCAACATGGCATTCGAGCATGCTGTGTACATCTCTTGTGCCCCAGATCTTCAGTCATACATTCCACCTTCTAAGGAGTCCTGGTTAATTTCATATGACATGGTATTTAGAAAATGTAGTCTAGATGCTAGAGGTGCTCATTGCTAGTGGGTTGTTCACAAATTCTACTTCTTTCCATACACATTGACAGAAAAACAAACCAAGAGAGTTTAAAGGGATTTTTTTTATTATTGTATTCTCTTTTCACTTACACTAAAATAATTGATTGCTAATGACATCAATATAAGTATACATTTGCTCTATCTTTACATATATTTTTTATATTTAAATGACTACATATTTATGTATTTATCTATATTTTAGGGATGGTCTTCTAAACTTGTACTTGTGTTTTATTTGCAATTATGTGAGACATTTTTATGGTCCCAAAGTCAAAATTACAAACAGGATAGCTAGCAACAACTTTCAGAGAAATCTAGCTTCCACCACTCTTCTCTTCATTCTTTCTTCTCCTCTAAAAGGTAACCCCCAGTCACATGGATTTTAGTCTATGTGCGCACATACCCACTCTCTTTCTGAAGCAATATACCCTATATCACTTTTGATGCACATAGGTTTTATTTTCTCACTGAACTACAGATACTGCAAGCTATATCTATCGGTACATGAGATATCCCTCATTCCTTTATTTTATTCACTTACTTCCCTATTGATAAAGATGTGGGTTATTTTTGCTCTTTTTTTTCCCAAATACTGCTACAATAACTAGTTTTTCTCTTCAGATGTAAATTTGTATATTGCCAGTATACATTTCAAAAACCTAAGTGAATTTCATAGACATAAAATTATTGAGTCAAAGGGTAAGTGCACATGTACTTTTACTTACACAAATAAAAACAGACATCACCACATTGCTCTGCATAAGATTTCTTATTGTTTTATTCCCACTGGTAATGTGTGAAAATGCCTGTTTCTCACTTGTTCACCAAGAGGATGTATCTAATTTGTAGTATTTGGTAAAACTGATAATTGAGAAATGGTGTCACAATGTAGATTTATAATTTCATCCACCTCAAAGTGAGTGAAGGCAAGCACATTTTCATGTTCAATGGCTACTTGTTCTTTTTTTATAAAATGTCAGTTCATATTTCTTGCTTATTTTTTAAAATGGTTGTTGACCTTTTTTCACAAGGGTTTACAGATATTTTGGGATATTATCATATTTTTGTGACATAAACCATAAATATTTACCCAGTTTTTCATTTGTCCAGGGCATTCTCAAATAAAAAAAGAATTGTTTATGTCTTTGTAAAATATATTAGTTATTTTTAGAAACAAGTGCAATTAAAGGTGTATTTAATTTGCATATCATATATAATATATGTCATACATTACATAATATCCTATAACATATACTGTAATACTATATTTAATACAACATAGTACATTATACTTTATATACCCAGAAAAATATATACAGTGATGGTCCTGATAAATTAGAGGCTAGTCAGGGAAAACTCACTTTTTGCTATATTTTCTCTGTTTTGTTTGAAAATTTTTAGTGAATAAATGCACACTTCTTTTATAGTTTTTAAACAAACTAGAATGGAGACTAATTCTTAGTTTCTAATTTTCCTAAACTACTTGGTCAATATCTACTCTGTGTGGTGTGTGTGTTGGGAGAGATGGGGTGGGGAGGTATTGAAGAAAGAACTTTGCAAGCAAGTTCTCATCTTCCATAGTTCAAAGTAAACAATACTGTAAGGATTTTAAAAGAATAGCACTTTCTTCTGGACCTTGATTTGACTGCCTAAAGAACCAGGAATCACACAGTTGCTTTCCTGACACGTTTACCTTCTCCTGTGTTTGCAGAGCATGGTTAGCATCCCCGCCTTTCCATGTATCATTACTAATAGTTGCCTTCAGCAGTGAGCTTGAAATATATTTTAATTATTATGAAGTTAAAATATTCCCCTTTTGTACTGATAAACAACTCAGGCTGACCAACTCAATCCAAATGATAAGGAATCCTCATGTATATTTAGGCAAAGCTCACATTAGTATTCTAAGACTTCGCTTAGTATCTCTCCATGGAGACATAAAAAATGGGAATTACATCATACAATGTAATCTCTAAGGATTTTAAAGAGAACTTTCAGATGTTCCAAAAATATAAAAGAATGATAAGTATGCACCTGGAAGCCACATAGCCAGACAAATAAATTGTCAGTTCCCACAGCATTTATTTCTAAGGTTATCAAATCTCTTTTGTATTTTCTGCTGCTTTGCAGTGTCAGAGTTGTCTTGGAGCAAGCATCATTAACGTAACTAAGCAGGTCTTGATCATGTATCAGATTTAACTCACAAGTATTACCTGTGAGTCAGCATTCACTACAAATAGTTATGGCTCCAGACCTTTGTTAATTACACTAATATCAACTGCTCTAAAGAACCAAAATCTCAGTGGCTTAATACATTAGAAATTAACTCCTGCTCACATAACCAGTAAATGCAGGTGTTTGAAATGGTTTTCCACCTGTTGATTCAAGCTTCCTGGCTCTTCCCTCCCTATTCTCTGCCAGTCAGACACTAGCATTCACCCAGCAGAGGGAACAACAAGACAGTGGAGAAGGCACCTTTGCATCTTACGTACATGGGCCCAAAATGACACATTGTATTGGTGAGAACTAGTTATATGGCTTCACATAGCTGCAAGTGCAGTTGGTGAATGTCGTTCTTAGCTGCTCAGCTGCCCCCAGAAACTAGAAATGTGGAAGGAATTGCATGAATCCAACATTCATCTCAGCTGCCCTGTAACGCAGTTTTTCAGGCTGCATGTCTGAGATGGATGTGTGCGTGTTGGAGGTTTGGAGAATCAGCTCTCTGAGGATGCCTATAAAGCAAAATCAAACTGTGCTGCCCTGATATCTACCAGGAAGTATTTGTAGTTGGCAGACACACCAGACTTGCTGCCTGAACTCTGGTTGTGTAAATGTAAGGAACAAAAATACACCATAACGGCCCCACCCACTGCCCAAGAGCATTCTCCACAGCAGTCATTCATCACATCCGTGGCTCTACCAGCACACAGCTCTCCTCCAGCCCAAGACACAGTGCAAAGTCTCCAGGGAAAGAAGACAGGATAGGAATTTGTTATCTCTTGAATGTTAGTATAAAACCTCAGCCTAAAGTCAGACAGTATGTGTAATTAATGCTCTTGGTGCCCTGTGCTAAATCTTCGTGGGCAGTGTACCCTGATTGATTTATCATCCAGATTACTAACACCCTAGCAGATCTGCATGTTGTCTGATAATGGCTTATACCTACCCCTTCCACAGACAGTCATCCTCAACCTAATGGCAACACTTACCTTCCCCTGGGGTAGCTAGCCCACAGCCAATCCCAGACTGACATGTGGTACACAGTACTGGATCCTGTACCTCAAGGTGAGCTAACTCTGCAAGGCAGATTGTACTCAAGGAGTATCCCATGAGATCAGGACATCAGTGGTCTCCAAATGACCCCACTCACAAACATTGCTCTCTTTTCCCTGCTTCCTTGCTTCCCTTCTGCAGAGATTCCTCTAAAACCACACTGTAAGCACTGGAGCCCCCGGCTCAGTTTGTAGAAATCCTGGCTTCATACACAAAGGCCAAGTTTGAGAAAAGGAGAATGAAGAGGCGTGCCCACAGCAAGCAGGTATGAGGCTTAGATGAAGAGCTATCAAGGGGTCTTTTCTAACCGGAAAGCCAGTTAGGAACCAGAAAGTCACTAAGAAGTGGCCACAGGAAGATAATATAGAAGAGAAGAGGAGTGAATTCTGCAGGCTTCTCTCTCCTGAGAGCAAAAAGAGTGAGACTCAAAAAGAGCCACATGGCTAAAAATGACATCAAGAACTGAGAAGCCATGGAAACTTCAATGGTGACAGGGTTTGCAGACACTGTTGGAACAGTGAGGCAGTCATGGTCCAAGCCATGCCAAGCGACTGTCTCGGTCATTTCACACCCAGCCCAGTCCATTTCCCTCCTATTGTAACCGAGGGTTTCTCTGCAGACTCATAACTCTGTCTCCCAGGGAGATTGTGCAGTGGCCTTCACCTCCACAACAAACTCTATTTTGATGGATTGGCCCCTTGGGAGCATAGTTACTGCAAAGAGAGCAGAGTTGACTCACTTGCCTTCAGATCTGTGCTTCTGCTGAGCCTGAAACTCTTTCCTCTCTCTAGTCCTTGCTCTGTCTCCCAAGAGAAATGGGTGAGTGGAGGCTATGTTCATGATGCAGAGAGAGGACAGCACAGCCGGTGGCTTTCAGCCTGGTGGCCTCTTACTTCTCCCTTATTAAGAGTATTTCAGCCGGGCGTGGTGGCTCACGCCTGTAATCCCAGCACTTAGGGAGGCTGAGACAGGCTGAGGCTGGCGAGTTCAAAGCCAGCCTCAGCAAGGGCGAGGCACTAAGCAACTCAGTGAGACCCTGTCTCTACATAAAACACAAAATAGGGCTGTGGATGTGGCCCAGTAGGTTGAGTGCCCCTGAATTTAATCCCTGGCACCAAAAAAAAAAAAAGAGTATTTCATAAAAGACAAGGAAAATGGAAAACTTGAATGAAGTGCAGTATATAACTAGAAGCAGGGGACCCAGGGGAGGTGTCTCTGAGTTGGGCACATTCCTTTGAGAGTCTGCGTAGGGAAACTGCTTAATAAAGCAATAAATGATTGCCATGAAGGTTATTTTCTTTAAGGAAGAATAACTGTAAAATCACTGAAGTAATTGAAGTGTGGTCATGGCAGGGAACTCTTCCTCAATTTTCCCTCAGGGTTCTTTCTAAAGTAGTTGCTTATAGTTTATTAACCTCAATGCGTCCAAATTAAGAGAAAGATGTTCTAAAAATACGAGTGAAGTGATTGAATTCTCTTTAGCTACTTGAATGGAATTCCTGATTTAAACAAATCAAGAGGGTAAGATATTTGATACGTAGATAATGACTCCAATGTAATTGAGAGTGGTTTATTCTTCATCTATCAGTTTATTTTTTCAGGTGATAAACACTTGTTCACATACTGACCCCAGGAGAAAGTTGGAGATGAGATATTCCATCTTGGTTCATTCTTTCTTGCTTTTGCCCATTGCCACAATACCTTTCTGCAGAACAAATATAACCATGTGTCTCTGGTACTTAGCATTTCTCAGTGACTTCCCATTGCTCATAGAACTATGATGGATGGCAAGTACCTCCATGATCCTACTTTTAACTTCTACTTCACCAGGCACCTTGCTTTGCCCACCTAGTACCCAGACACTACACAACACAAAATCACCTGTCAAGCCTCACCTTAAACACCCGCCTACTATACCGTTCCCTACCACCGTGATATCCATACTCAGTTGTACTGTTCAACCAAACTCAGCATTGCAAAACCTTCTGCCACCAGCTAGGCTGCAAGCTCCTTAGAGAATGAATTGGTTTTTGAAATGGGATCCCTAGTGTTTTTCAAGGCACACAATAAATTTTTGTGGAGCTAATGAATTTCATATTAAATTATTGCTTCTGGATATTACCAGCAATACAGAATTAAATCTTGTATAATTGACTAAAGAGAAAAATTTATGAAGGCCAATTTTCTTCCAAAAGCCTTTACATGTTAAAGACTCAAATTTCCACCAAAATTTAAGTCAAAACTTGACATTCTGAAATGATGCACTGTTTGATATTCAATATCTCACTGGGAAAAAGAGTCAGAGCTGTAAAATCAAACTTTCACCTACTTAATCCTATCAAATTACTGTCTTTATGGTAGTGTTGATCTTTTACAATTTGTATACTGTAGTTTTAAAGGTCAGCTCTCAGGTATTTTAACTTAAAATGAAATTTGAGAAGTACAAGGTTTGATGCTAGTGTATCTAACCTGTTTCAGGTTCTGTCGTTCTTTGGTGGAGGAATTTGTAGTGAATGAAGCCCTGTGGCATTGGACTTATTAAATGATCATTTACAAAAGACTCTCATATTATGCCTATTTTTTTCCCACTGAACATATTCTGACAAAATGGAATTCAAGTAAAAAGAAAGCAGGCTGCTTGTGTGGACCAAACCTATAATCCCAGCAACTCAGAAACCTGAGGCAGGAGGATCATAAGTTCAAAGCTAGCCCTCAGTAACTTAGGCTCTCAGCGACTTAGCAAGACCTCATCTCAAAAAATAAAAAGAGTTGGGATATGGCCCCTGGGTTCGATTCTTAGTACCAATAAATAAATAAATAAATAAACAAATAAATAAAAGCTGGACAATCTGTTAAATCTATTTTTAAGTACAATTCATTTCAATATACACCTAGAAAGTTTAGCCCACTTAGAGATGTAAGCGTTATTGTTGAAGATACAGATGGGTCATCTGTCAGTGAAACTTCTTCTAAAGATTCCTGGTGCTCAGAGCCTCTTCCTGAAGCTTGGAGACCTCAAGCAGAAGCATGTGACCATGTTCCTCAGTGTCCCCCTCTACCTAGGACTAACCTCTTATTGGGGCTTTGATGAACTTGCAGAAATGTTAAAAACCATCTTTGCACCAATAACCATAAATCAGCCATGACTTTTGGAGGCAAATGCTCTGGGAAAGACATCGGGATAACAGTCGCTAAAATTTAATCCCACCTACTATTCACCAGTCACTGCACTGAGTGTCTTGCTTCTTTGTCCTATTTAATTGCCTCAAAAGTCCTATATACAAGCCTGTAATCCCAGCACTTTGGGAGGCTGAGACAGGAGAATCGCGAGTTCAAAGCCAGCCTCAGCAACGGCGAGGCACTAAGCAACTCAGTGAGACCCTGTCTCTACATAAAACACAAAATAGGGCTGGGGATGTGGCCCAGTGGTTGAGTGCCCCTGAGATCAATCTCCAGTACCAAAAAAAGAAAAAAAAGTCCTATATAGGAGATACTTGTGAATCCATGACTTCTCGATGATGAAAGCAAAGTACATAAATATAAATTAGGAAATCTTACACCTTGAACAACTACATAATTGAGGAAAGAAGAATGTAGAATTGGTGTTTCCAGTATTTACTGATTGCTGAAAACTGCCAGGGTCCACCAGGCTCAGCAGGAGGCAGTCGCAATCTAACAGGCTTGTCAGCCAGGAGGCCCTGAGTTTCTGGGAGAATCTCAATATTGCCTGTCCAGAGGCTAAAAGCATGCATGCACTTGTGTATTGAGAATTAGCCCTGTGCTCTACTCAGCACCAGCAACACTGTAGTAAATAAGGTCAGAAAAACCTTTACCCCAATTCAACTGCTCTCTAGAGAGGTTAGGCCAGTAGTCAGTGTAGGTTATGTGGTCTTCTGGCTTATCCAATTTGGGAGGAATCCTTTAAAATAATAATAGTAAAGAAATAAATGGGAAAATGAATTAAACAGACACTTCTCACAAGAATACAAGTGGCCACAAATATATGAAAAAAAATGTTCAACATCATTAGCAATTAGAGAAATGCAAATCAAAACTACACTGATATTTCATCTCACACCAGTCAGAATAACAGTCATCAAGTCAAGAATACAAATAATATAAATGCCAGACAGGATGTGAAAGAAAAGGAACAGTTCTACACTGTTGGGATTGCAAATTAGTACAACCACTATGAAGATCAGAATGGAGGTCCCTCAAAACACTAGGCATGGAACCACCAAATGACCCAACTATACCACTCCTCAGTATTTATCCTGAAAAATAGTGATACATGCATACCCATGTTTATAGCAGCACAATTCATAATAGTCAAACTATCGAATCAGCCTACGTGTCCATCAACAGATGAATGCACAAAGAAATTGTGGTATATATACACAATGGCATTTTATTCAGCTATAAAGAAAAATGAGATTGTCATTTCATTATCTTAAGCAAAATAAGCCAAACTCAGAAGGTCAAGATCATGTTTTCTCTCATATTTGGAAGCTAGAGAGTAAACAGGAAAAGAAAGTGGGGGGTGTCATATGAAAAGCAAAGGAAGAACAGTAGTGTAGAGGAAGGGACTAGGGGGCAGGAGGAAGGGAGAGGGGAGGGAAGTGCTGAGCAGTGACATTGGCCAAATTATATTGTTACATTGTGTGCATGTATGAATATATAGCAAAAAATTCCACCATTATGTACAGGTTTAATGCACCAATAAAAAGTACGAGGGAAAAAATACTACTAAAGGATGTTAGCATAAAATTAGGTATAAAAGTGAATATTAATTTAGAATGAAAAATAGTTTCAACTAATAACTTAAAATCTGATGCATACTAAACATCAAAATTTCAGCCAGTTGCAATGGTGCATTCCTGTAAATACCAGCAGCTCAGGAGGCTGAGGCAGAAGAACACAAGTTAAAGGCAAGTCTCAGGAACTTAGGAAGGCCCTAAGCAATTTAATGAGACCCTATCTCAAAATAAAAAATAAACAAAAAAGAGCTAAGGATGTGGCTCAGTGGTAAATTGTCCCAGTCTAAATTCCTAGTACAAAAAACAAAAAATAAACCTGCAGAAAAATAACAATGTGATTAATGGTTTGGCTTAATGCATACCTAGAGTATGTTTTTGCTTCACTTTGATTGCATTCTTTCTTTTTTAGGGTGGAGAGGGGTAACTGGGGACTGAACTCAGGGGCATTCAACCACTGAGCCTCATCTCCAGCCCTATTTTATATTTTGTATTTTATTTAGAGACAGGGTCTTGCTGAGTTGCTTAGTGCCTTGCTTTTGCTGAGGCTGGCTTTGAACTTGAGATCCTCCTGCCTCAGCCTCCAGAGCCACTGGCATTACAAGCGTGTGCCACCATGCCTGGCCATTTTGATTGCACTCTTTCTAATATGATGATTCATGTAGGAAAATTATTTTTTTCTTTAAATTTATTTTTTCTCTAAAATCTCTCTTCAAATATTTAAATCCTTTTTATTTAAATCTGCAATATTCCCAAGGCTACTCCAACACAACCCTTCAAATGGGAACATGAAAGAAAATCATGGTTAAGTCTTACTTTTGAACATTTCTCACACACACACACGCACGCACACATGTGTGCACCAAGGACAAAGACCTGGACACACTGTGGGACCCCCTCTCGGGGCCTTTGGCTATGGTAGCCTTGTTATAAACCTAGTTCATCCATAGGTTAGACCAGAGGTTCTCACAGTTGTGGAGGATATCACTTTGGCCCCCAGGAGACATTTGACAATGACTAGTGACATTCATTTTGGGTTGTCAAAACTGGGCTGGGGCAGGGAAGGTCCTTGCTGTCATCTTGTCGGCTGAGGCCAGGGAGGCCACCAAACATTTTACAGCACTCAGAAGGAAACCTTTCCCCTAAAGATGAATGTCAATAGTTTTTGTAGTGAGAAACATTAAGTTCAACAAACCAAAATATGTTGATAAAGTAACGAACAAGATAATCCAAGTAGAGATTCGTGCTGCAGAGCCGTGGGGTCTAAAGCGTGTCTTACCCCCTCTAGAGGAGAGGGAAGAAAGTACACCCCCGGAGGCACCGTTGGCTTCTGCACTGTCTGAACCACACAGAAGAGCCATTTGAAAAGATATGGAGGCAAACTGAGGGACGGGTGCAGGCAGGGCCCTACGTGGTGAACAGCCTGGTGTGCTGAGGCCACAGGGCAAGGCTGCTGGGTCCTGGTGAGAGAACAGTAGAATCCAGAAGGGCAGGGTCTTGAAGCCTCAGGGGAAGAACCCAGCAGAGAAGGGAGTGGAGTCATCTGACTCCAGCAGTAAGGAGGCCAGAGGCACTGCTACCTGTGAAATGGTGTGTGGAAGGACAGAAGGACTCAGAGAGACAGATGCCAAGGCTTCCACAGTAGCCCAGGAAAGTAGACCTGGGAAGCCTGGACCAGGTGATGCCAATGGGGAGGAAAGTGTTGGACAGAGAGGGATTTATTGTGAAACTAGAACTTAAAGTTCAAGTTGAGGGTTAAAAGTAAGGCTGAGCAAAGAAAAGCCTACAGAATGACCTACACATGTTGAGGTTGAGTGATTGCAAGAAGCTCCTGTAATTTTTTGAGACGGAGAATAGAGATTTTAGAAAATGGTAAAATTTAAATTTCTGTTTGGCCACTGTACATTTGCTATGCCTGTTAGACATTTACATGGAAATGCTATGGAGGCAGACAAAGGGATGAAGGGTCTGAATCCAAGACAGAGGTCAAGACTGGAGATAAAAAAAAATGTACAAATCATTAGCATACAGATGATATTTAAAGCAATGAAAATTCTAAGTCAGATATGCCAGCTTAAAATTTACATTATAATGAACACTATTATTTAATATACCTGATATTCCACATAAAAAGATTTGAGCTGTACTTAGTAAAAAACTGTAAAATGATTGAAATTCCAAAGACATTAAAATGATGTGTATATTGCCAAAGACTCCATTTAGTTCTCAGGAGTGAGGAAGCTAAAACCTGAGAACTCCTCAGCCTATGCATCTCACCCAGACCATTCCTTGATTTCCAGACCCTTGAATCAAACCACGGACTTATCCATACGTAACATTATCATTATCCCAGACGACTTCATTTGCCCTCCAAGCCTGACTCAGTTCTTATACATTTCCAAATTGCCAGTCTAATCATGTAGAGTAACTCTACCTAGTATTAGAAGAAAAACTTTAAAATGCCACACTTACTAAAATGACAGTGACAGTCAACACTGGTGTCCTATTAAGTGGGAGGTGGGAAATCTCTGCTCTGTGCAATTATTTAGGATTTAGACTAAGGGAGACTCTATTATTGTTAATGTGTTTTCCAAAGTGACTCTAGAACGATCAACTGTTGCTCTAGACAGGAGACAGGGAGGAGGAAGGTAGCCCCTCTTCTTAGCCATGCTGGCCAGGAAACAATCATTTCCAAACACATTGCATTGGTAAGAACTAACACATGGTCTTATCTATATGCAAGGAGTAGGAGATGTAGTATCAGGCCAAGGAACCTCTTCCCGGCAATAACTTTACACTGTGGAAGAGAACATAGATCTTGGCCAAGCTGAGCACATCTTCTAACTGGCCAGTCAGTGTGAGCTTTCTGAAGATGAGGACAGTATCTTTCTTGTTCTGCACATGCACCCAGGAGCCAGCATGATCACTGTCACCAAGGAGGCACTGATAGATAGATCTAATGTGCTGATCCCAGCTTCACTTTGCTTTAGGTCTGACATAAGTGACTCCATGTTGGAATTGACAACTTTCACACTAGAAAGACAATAGGTAATGTCTAAAATGGATAAACAGAGAAATGGCAGCATGTGCAATTTCTTTAGAACAGAAATGAATACCAGGGAGAACTAAGGATTATTTAGAAATGGTTGTCTCTTTGGAGTGAAATGCTGAATGGAGAAATGTTAGAATAGGGCATTGCTGTTTATTAAATCCTCTTCAGTACTGCCTGACTACTCTTGTCATCCAGAAACTTTAAGAAAAAGACTGACGGATAAATTTTCTAAGTTTGTTATCACCCAAAACATACTTTTTCAATAATTTTACTAAATAGCTGATGAAATTAAGTTTGTGATGTGTAACTAAATCCATCCAGAAAGAGTTCATACACAGACCATAATCTGCTGTTCCTGAGTTTCTGGGTATTTGTACCTCAGAAAATAGTCTCTGCTGAGAACAAAAGCAGGTCCTTTCCTGCCACTCTAAATGGGGCCCCCAGATCTATGCCATTCCAGTTTCTGAGACAGATAGGCCTGTATGTCATCTTTATTTTGATCCATGATGACAGGGCTCTGCCCAGCACAGCACAACAGCAGCAGAAATACCAGCTATATTCCCTAAAATCATCTTCTGCTGAATTGTCACTCATACTCCCTGAGGAGTCAATACAGTCCTCCTTTACCCAGTGACATGAGTAGCAGTTCTGGAGCCCCCTTGAAATCCCCAGGTGGATACCACCTGTACTTCTGCACTCCACACAGATGCAATCACAAAAGAGCTGCGTATGTCTTGCTCACAAGAAGACCATATTAGCTAAGTGATAAGAAGGAAACAGGAGCTGTGTTGCAATTAAGCAGTTTTGTTCATTGGAGTCTTTGGGTTCCTTTACCATGTGAAGAGGCAGAGGCAGAGGATCAGGGATATTCAGACCTCTTTGGGATCTGTTTATGGCTTTTTTAAAAGGTCTGTCTCCTGTTTACTGTCACTCCAATAGCCACTGGAGGAAGCAGTAACAATTTCTCAGACATAATTGGAACAGAATGTCCTTTTACTCTTGCTCTAAATATCCTCTGAGAAAATCTATAGCTACTGCGAATATTAAAAATAAGCATTGTTTATCAGGTACTCTCATTAGAGAGGAGCTTCGTCCCATCCTCCCACCCCTTGGGAAAAAGAGAGGGAAATCAACCTATTCAGATTGCTGGCTGTCAGAATAAAGAAGGGAAAGTGGCATTCTACCTGCCCGCCTCAGTCAAGGACTGAAAAGCTGTTCCGAATATGGGAAAGAGTTCCTTTTATCAGAATAAAATCAAGGCATTGTAACATGCTTTATAATCTAGATTTCTTCATCTTTCTAACAAGTTGTAATCAAATCAGAACTATTATTTTATGAAATAGATCTAAGTCAGAACTTTTGGAAGAAGATATCATTGATCAGACCCTTATCAAGAAAGAAACACTTGGCCATAATTGTTACTCTTTTTCTATACAAAGACAGTATTATTAACACTAATTCAGAGAGAAAGAAATAGAAGATCATGAGGTCAACTAAATTGCCTTTGATGGCACCATCTAAGCATAACCAGAACATGGAACAATTGTGCTTGTGATGTATTCGGAAGGTAACTTTATTTTTCTCCCCCTTTGGTCCTTTAAAATGTGAATAGTTGGATGAAAAGGCAGGCAGACTTGAGACTCTTTAGACTGGTCTAAGGAAATTAAAGCCTTATAGCCCATGGAAATCACATAACTCTGTTCCCAGCAAGAAGCACAAAAAGGAAATCTCAATCTTCCCTGTTCCAGGTTACTGGCTCGTCCTTTCCCATCATAAGTTCCTCTGGGTTTCCTCCTGAGCACATGGAGCAAGAGAGGAAGGGAAGGGCACCAGCCTCTGACCTGCTGATCCCCACTGCTACAGACTTGGCAGTCACGGGCATCTCTAGTGGGTACCTTCATGGATTCTTACAATTCCCCTGACCCAGGAGATACACAGTACTTAGAGTGACCCCTCAATCTGTCCCTCTTGGATACCTGTGGTCCTCTCCATAGAAATTTTCTCTCCACTGACGTCCTGTCCACCTTCAAGAGTACTTGAGCAGACACACGCTCTAGGGCTTAGGATTTCTCAGGGCCACTGTGCCCCAATCTTTGAAAAGCCCCACGCTCTCTAGAGGACTTCTTAAATCCTAAACAATCTCTTTCATAGTTTGAAGAGAGGGAATGAGACTCACAGAACTCAACAAGCTCTCTTAAACCTCCCTCCATTCTCTTTGAAACTTTTTCTATCCTCCTTAAAGGTGACATGTTCAGGAATTTGTGATACTGATTCCCATATATTTCCTATAAAAATCTGTATCACTGTCTGGAGATCCCCTTATCTTTTGATGTCTCACTCAATAGGTAAAATGTTCCTTCTGCTACATGGGTAAAGGACTAATTCAAATCTGGACCTGGAGACCATAAACACATCTTTCTCCCTATAAGACTGTGCAGAAGGAATACTGCGGCCACTGGTGGGACCACAAGAAGTCCTTGTAATTAGCACAAGCTCTGCCAGCACACCACTGCAGAGATGGACAAATATTTGAGGCATTTTAGATTTTTTTAAAAGGCCTAAATAAAGTTGATATTGAATTAATAAAAGTTTCTGGTAGACCTAGGAGATTGATAATCTGCAGGGAAGTTTCTCATGACCCGAAGACATTAAGACAATCAGATTTTTGGTAGCAAATATGCAAAACAGAGCCTCATCTATGACTACCAATTGGCTCAGCAGGGGTTCAGCAATTGTTTGTGTTATTTCATGGATTATCCTAATTGCTTTATCTATTAGAAACCATCTATAAGGGATTTTGACTTACTGTGGGGAAGCCAAGGTCCACAGAAGTGGATGACTAGTCCAACTCGCTAATGATAGAACCAGAGCGAGGATTCAGGATACAGGCTTCCTAGTATGTCTTCATCTCTTGCTCTTGGCATTCGGAGTGATTTTCCAGAAGTTAAGAGGAATAAAAAAATATCAAAGAATAGCAGATTTTTTTTGAGGAATTAGGTTCTCAGTGATGAGATTCATTGAATATAGATTCACCTATATTTCCACTGAGTTTTACATTATTAATAATATGCTCCTTTCTTAAGAACAAGTACAAACAAAAAGACTAAAGGTAATACTTGTTAGATTTCATATTATATGATATCTCTCCATTTTTATGCAAAAGCATCCAAAAATATGCATTTTTCTCTAAGGATAATTTCCCTAGGTGTACTTAAAAATGAAGCCTGAATGATCCAAATCATCATTTATGCTTAGCATGACACACCAATACTGCACCTTGTTAAGTTAAAAAATAATACTCTATTGCAGGTTTTATTTTTCAGGGTTTGTTTACATATTTGTTTCTAGTCTCTCAAATATTTGCCTAGTTAATAGTAACATTTTCTTATTAGACTACTTATTCTGATAGCTAGGCTAATACATACAGGTAGGTCAAAATATGCTTTTTAATGATTATTTAGATACTACTTTCATTTCTATTGCATGGGCTGGAATACTTTGCTTTCTAACTACTCCAAATTCATTTCATTTTTTCTATTTCTTTGATTATTTAAGAGGCCACACATAGAAGGTAATGGCTTCTATAGATACAGATAAAAATCTCCATATCTTAAATGAGAATAAGAAAGTAATAAACCTTTATTATTAGGGGAGAGTTTCTTTCCATGAAAGAGATAATGGGTAAGATTTAAATGCACAAACTCCACTTGGTACATGTGAGATAACTTTACTTCTTCAGTCTTAGTTTTAAAAACCTAGGACTCTAGTCTAGTTACAAGAAAAATATCAGAAAAATTCCAATAGTGGGACATTATACTGAAAAAAAATCTGGCTGATATTCCTTACCAATGTCAAGGTCATTAAAAACAAGGAAGGCTAAGAAGCTGTCACAGCCAAGGGAAGCCTAAAGAGACATGAGAATAAGTGTGATGTGGTATCCTGGATGGGATCCTGGAACAGAAGAATGACATTAGGTAAACACCAAGGAACTCTGCATACAGTACATTAACTTATGCATAACTATTGTTTTATTAATTATAGCAAATGTATTATAATAATGTAAAATGTTAAAAGGGGAAACCAAGTATGAGATACACACAGACTCTCTGTATTCCTTTTGCAATTTTTCTGACAATCATCTAAAAGTGTTCAAAAAATAAAATTTATTTGTAAAAATATTTTCCAATTTAACAACTGTAAATTATCCAGTAGATAAAAAGGAAAACTTGGTCATCTAATTTATGATAAGAAGGAAGGAAAGAAAAAAAACGGTAAACTGAAAAGTTTAGAGTAAATCTAAATCTATCAATGATCAAAGTAAATCCTTGTCTTTTAAACTCATTCAATCACAGTATACTTTAGAAACTGTAGAGGACTGAAAATGAAAGTAGTAGATCCCCAGAATCTCAGTCTGTTCAGCATGCTGTAACAAACACCTTAGACTAGGTAACTTATAAACAACAGGAATTCTTCTGCTCATAGTTCTGTAGTCTGTCAAGTTCAAGATCAAGAGGTCAGTCCGCTCAGCGCTGAAAGCTTCTGCTTCAAGATGACACCATCCACAGATGGCAAAAGAAAGGAAGCATAGAAGAACAAAAGGCACTAACAGAGTCCCTCAGGCCCTTTCATAGGGTACAAATCTCATTCGTAACAGTGAATCCCCCAAACATCACCTATGGGCCCGACCTCCTAATATCCACTGCATTGGGCATTAAATTTCAACACAAATTTTCAAGGAACACAAGTTTTTAAACTGTTAGCACCTATGTGTTGACATGGTAAGATAGCAAAAATGCCATGTATTATGTAAACCACAAGTTTTGGACAATGTGATACCATTTATATATAGTTTAGAAAAATACAAAGTACTTACATGTACTGGCCATAAGAAAATATGTACATAATAAAACATGAAAACTTACTTAGAAAGGATAAACAAAACATTCGTGAAGTTATTCCTTCTGGGGATAGAGAGGAGAATGGGACTGGAAAGTATATCAAACAGGCTTCATATTTACAAGATTTCATTTCTTTAAAATAATTCTGAAATAAAAAAATAAGGCCCATAACACAAATTCAATGGTTTTAAGATTATTTCTGGATTAAACAAAACAAAACAAAACAGATTTGACTATACTAATTAACTTATGTTAACCTCTTCACCCTAATATTTTCTCATTATGCTACCAGAACTAAGAAGGTGTAGAGACTATAAAGTTTTAAACTTATAACCTAAAAATTCATTAATCATTAATACATGATTAAGTACAATCAAAATTATATTTGATTTTGTCACATAATGTTCAATTAACTCATGATCTGGTCAAAAATAAAGGCAATGAGCCTATTGGGGAAGAAAGAGTAAGTCTCTGCTAAAAAGATGAAATTCAGAACAGAGTTAAGTGGTTAAGATTTTCCCTGAAGATGTAAATGAATCCTTCCATTCATTCCCAAGGAATAGAAAAATGCCATATAATTAGTAGCTATGTCCCTTTCCATTTGTTTGTTTACTTGTTTGTTTGTTTGTTTTATACTGGGGCAGAGGGAGAGACGGGCAGTAGAAGGGCAAGGAGAGAAGTAAAGACAAGAGGCAGGAGTAGGGAAATGAGAAGGGGAAGAATGCAAACAGAACTTGGAGAGCAGAAGAGAAGAGAGGCGGAGAGACCAGAAGAAAGGCCAGAGGACAGCAGGAGAGAAGTGGGAAACAGAACCTGGATTAGATTTCCTTATTGAAGAAAGAATAGCACAAAAAGCACCCAACCCTGCAATAACAGAAATGTGCAAGGATTAATAAGACTTAATTTTTCTTTTAATGGAAGAATTAAAGATGTCAGATTGGTGGGACTTGGAATAAAAAGGAATTGGACATATCTCTGCAGGTAGCATTTTATTTGGTCAAAATTTGGAGAAAATTAGACCAAGGTAGTAGTTTAAATGATAGTGTTATAAAACATTTATAGTCTCTAAGAACTTGTTCTTCATACAACAGCAAATTTTAGGGCATGAAAGGGAAGCTCTGCAGTTCTTCATGTTATTTTTGGAACATGATGTCTTATTGTTTGTTTTTTATCAACATCTAATAATTTCATTATTCCTTTTCTGTGAGATTCTTATTAAATATCTTATTTTTTAAAAAAAAATTATGAGCCACAATAATGGACATAAAATTTTAGGGAAAAAAACTACACAAACTAGCAATTGACAGCATTAAATTATCCTCCAATTTTTATCATTAAAAAAAATGGGGGGCTGGGATTGTGGCTCAGTGGCAGAGCACTTGCCTTGCATGCGGGAGGCATTGGGTTCGATCCTTAGCACCACATAAAAATAAATAAATGGAATAAAGATATTGTGTCCATCTACAACTAAAAAAAATTAAAAAAAAAAAATGGAGGACCCAAGATGGCAACCTAGATGAACACTGAATTCCTAGTCTCTCCGTAACCTGGGATTAAAGCAGTGGGAATACTATTTCTCTACAAGTTATTAGAGGGCTCCAACAGCTCTTTCCACACAGGAATGCAGACTCCATGCTGGTGCGGGTCTCCAGGCCTCAGTGTTTACACAGGACCCCAGCCACTCGCCCACACAGGACCTGCTACCATGAAGGACCCCTGGCTCCAGCATCCACACACCACACAGGACCTCTGGTCACTCACTCATGCAGGACCCTAGCTGACGCTCCCATGCAGGATCCCAGACTCAAGCACAGGACCCTCCTGGCTGCTGCTCCTATGTGGACCCTCATCTACCAGTGAGGGATTCCCCTGTTTGCCACCATCTTGGAACACAACAACCACAGCCATAATCTTCTTCAGGTGGTAGCTGGCATCTAGGAACACTGGACAGGATCAGGAGACAGCCTCCTGCCAGAATACTGCACGCCATAGAGCTGCATCTCCAAACACATTGCCCAACACTATTGCCCTGCCCTCCCCAATACCCTATCTCCAAAAGTAGATCTCCCATGCTCTTGGATAGGCAGAATAAATATTGTCAAAATGGCCATACTACTCAAAGCACTATACAGATTCAATGCAATCCCAGTTAAAATCCCAATGTCATTCCTTATAGAAATAGAAAAAGTAATCATGAAATTCATTTGGAAAAATAAAAGACCCAGAATAGCTAAAGCAATACTTAGCAAGAGGAGTGAAGCAGGAGGCATCACAATACCAGACCTTAAACTATACTACAAAGCAATAGTAACAAAAACAGCATGATATTGGTACCAAAATAGACATATAGACCAATGGTACAGAATAGAAGACACAGAGATAAACCCACATAAATACAGTTATCTCATACTAGACAAAGGTGCCAAAAACATACATTGGAGAAAATATAGCCACTTCAACAAATGGGGCTAGGAAAACTGGAAATCCATATGCAGCAAAATGAAATTAAACCCCTTTCTCTCACCATGTACAAAAATCAACTCAAGGTGGATCAAGAACGTAGGAATTAGATCAGAGACCCTGCACCTAATAGAGGAAAAAGTAGGCACAAACCATCACATCAGATGAGGCCCCAATTTCCTTATCCAGACCCCTAATGTGCACTAAATAAAATCAATAAATGGGATAGATTCAAACTAAAAAGCTTCTTCTCAGCAAAAGAAACAATCAATGAAGCGAACAGAGAGCCAGCATTCTGGGAGCAAATATTTGCCACATGCTCATCAGATAGAGCACTGATTTCCAGGATATATAAAGAATTGAAAAAACTTAACAACAAAAACAAAAAATCCAATCAATAAATGGGCTAAGGAGCTAAACAGAAACTTCTCAGAAGGTATACAATACATCAACAAATATATGAAGAAATGTTCAACATCTCTAGCAATTAGAGAAATGCAAATCAAAACTACTGTAAGATTTCATCTCACTCCAGTCAGAATGGCTATTATCAAGAATACAAACAACAATAAGTATTGGTGAGGATGTGAGGAAATAAGCACATTCATACATTGCTGGTGGGACTGCAAATTGGTGCAACGAATCTGGAAAGCAGTATGAAGATTCCTTAGAAAACTTGGAATGGAACCACCATTTGACCCAGCTATCCCACTCCTCAGTCTATACCCTAAAGACTTAAAAACAGCATACTACAGTAACACGGCCACTTCAATGTTTATAGCAGCACGATTCACAATTGCTAAACTGTGGAAGCAACCTAGATGCCCTTTGATAGATGAATGGATAAAGAAACTGTGGTATATATACATAATGGGATATTACTCAGCATTAAAAGAGAATAAAATTATGGCATTTGCAGGTAAATGGATGGAGCTGGAGAACATCATGCTAAGTGAAGTAAGCCAATCCCAGAAAGCCAAAGGCTGAATGTTTTCTCTGATTAGTGGATGCTGATCCATAAAGGAGGTGGGGGTGGGGAGCATGGGAGAAATGGAGGAACTTCGGATAGGGAAAAGGGGAGGGAGGGGAAGAGAAGGGACATAGGGATAGGAGAGATGGTGGAATAAGATGGACATGATGGCCTTAGGTACACATGTGAAGACATGAATGGTGTGACTCTACCTTGTTTACACCCAGAGAAATGAAAAAGTATGGTCCATATGTATACTGTGACTCCAAATGCATTCTGCTATTTTAAAAATAAAAATAAATGAATTTTTTTAAAAATCCTACACTAACTTTGTCAAATATATCATGTATATTTGGCAAAATATTTTTAATTAAAATTTCTTTATTTTTGCTTACTATAAAAACAATGCACTGTCATTTCAGAATAACATGATTAACAAAAAGAAAATTAAAAGCACTGATAACCCCAGCTACTTAGAGGCATCTACTAACATCCAGTAATGTTTTTACATCCCAATAATTGTTTCTAGGGGGAAAAAATTTTTAGTATGTCACCTCGAGCCCTCAACATTTAAAATTAATGAACACCAGCAACAATTTATCAATTGGATTGATGAATTATCTTCTGACTTCGTCTTCAATGTGCAATTTCATGTTATTCCTGGAAGAACCCACCAGTTCTGATTTCTGTCCAAAGCCTGGCTTCCCAGGACATACAGCTGGCAGAGTATTCAACCAGGTCCTGGCTGAGAGATGCCAGCTCATCGCTGCTGCCATAGCTGCTTTATCTCTAGAAAATTTAAACTTCATTTAATTAGTTCTTTTTGCCCTTTATGAATTTCAATGTGATTTCTAATAGCAAAGCCTCCTGGGAAAGAAAACAAGAATCCTCAGGTTTGTTTTTGTACTAGAGATGAACAGAAAGCATTCTACCATGGATCCAAGAACCAAAAAAAAAGCAAAAAATGCAGATATGATCTGTATAGGAATTTCAGTGGAGCCAAGAATAGAAGCAACGTAGAAGATGATAAGGTTGACCTGGAATTCATCCCATGAATCTGCAATCTGTGCTTTGGATGTTGTGTGCTGACAGAAAATCCTAAATAATCCCCCACAAACACTAAATCCTACAGAGAGCGGGGGAAAGCCAACAAACCCAAATGAATTGCAAAAGTATCACTCAATATTGCCTGTGAACACAGTAGTGCATATTGCAGGACTAACCAAAAGGAACGGACCTACAGAGGAGCTTCCAATATTCAAGATCTAGAGAAGCTGTAGAGTTCCTGATTTCCATGAAAAGTATGAATTATTTACTTGCAGAGTCATTTATTATAAAGTCCTATTATTTTCCAACACATGATTAACTATAAAAAAGTTCTGCAAATACATACCTTCTGATGAGAACTGTGGTTACTGTTTTATGGTACAATTTTAGCCAGAAAATGACAAACAGTAGAAAACCTTTTAGATTTAAATTACAGTAATGCAGTATCTTCCAGTGATTACTACAGTATATGAGCCTAATGGCATAAATCATCTGCATGATCCACATTTTCGTTCCCACCCTGGAACATTATCCCTTTAGGGCAAATAGGAATTCCTGTATACCTGTCCTATCCCTAGCAAAGAACTTGTCAAAAAGTGGACTAATTAATAGAAGAGACACCCACTAAATCCCAACTATTTACTCTTTTACAAAGGTTAAGAGCTTAGCACATGGTTCAGCTATTGTTCAGGGTAGAAGGAACTAAAATCTCCATGATAAAACCATGAACTAACTTGGCTTGAAACATCCTAATGAATTTTAAATCAGTGAAGTCATCTTATTTTTTATTCCCCTTTCAAGACAGAGCTTACAAAGCAATTGCAGAATTGAATAGACTTTTATTTATTTGCCTTTCACCCTTTGGGGTGAAATGTGAATTTCTAGTGGTAAATTTTATTGATTTCTGTCAAGTTGGACAAAGATTTGTAGAGTTGGTCTATCCTTTCAGGAAGGAAAGAAAGCTGCTGTGTCAAATCATCTCCTTTGTCAGCAAAGCAACAGAGGAAAAAATTACTCCACATTGAATTCTAAAAATGATAAGACGTGAATCCCAGAATTCAAACCACATGGATCAGGTCACTGGTGATCCATGGCTTGTTGTAAAATAGGGAATAAAAAGCAATTTCCAAGTAGTTTAAGATGCTACAGTCTGTCCACTAAACCACCTCAGGGAATTATTCCAGTTTACAGAAAGCCTTCTGGCACTCCAGGTGGGAGCTTTCCAGTCACTGAAGGGCTGCAGCAGGGCAGTAATTAAAAAGGAGAAGCTACATGATGGACACACACCACCCTGCAGAACAGAGGACAGCATGATTCCACAGCCTCAGGTCTTGGTACCACTGCTCTCAAAGAGTAGGAGGAGTGCAATTCAGAAAGGACAACTCAAAGAAAACAAGCACTTATACTGTGCTTATTATAATGCTTTGAGGATTTCATAAATTACATTGAAATGGAGATTACTTCAAGAAATTGTATAAAACATTATCAAGTTAGCCCACAACTGACCAGATGACCACACACAGTCAGCTGGCATTGTAAGGAATGCTACCTCGTAAGGAACCTGGTCAGGGATGGAGTCAGTATCCATATCCTGAATGGAGATTGGACCTGGGCATGTGTTTATAGAGCTTTCAGCAAAGAAAAAGTTTGCCTCCTTCTCTGAAGGTTCAAATGTGTCAAAATAAACTGGCAGTGCACTAACAGGAGGAAGGGGCATGCAAGTTTATGTGCACAAGAGAAACACAGAGAGTGACCACCCAACATTCCCACAGGCTACGCTAACAGACATACCTCTCTTCCTGGAGGAAAGGAAGACGGGGATATTGCCATCTTGAAGGGAGGTCTATGAATTTTAGAGAAGTTTAATAGGCCCCTAAAACACAATAGTTTGTAAATTATTCTCTTTGGAAACTGCATGAAATCAAAGAACAGACAGGAACTTGGGATACATTCCACCCAGGTGTGCTTTAATTCCTCAGTCCTCCTTCCTGGACATGAGTTTAATCTTTCCTGACTAGTGATATTTCAGAAGGGGGACAAAGGCAAGTGTGTTCCTTCTAGAAGATATTCTTATAAAGGAGCTAGAGCCAGAGAGCCAGAGGACAGAGACAGAGAGAATTCACCCTGTCCTGGGAAGGGTGTGAACAGAAGGGAATCACAAAGTCCTTGGCTCTCAGGATACTCCTGAGGCCTTTCAATTCCCTTTTGCTCAAAGTGCTTAACATGCCAAAGCAGCTTAATCTGGGGTATCAATTTCTGAGCCCCAACACTCAAAGCTTCGGGTATTCATTTCTGAAGGTACAGTATGAACCAGCTGAATTTGTGGTCATGTGGAAAGTTTTGCATGGTGTGAATGGATCTTAAAATATCCAGTGAAAATACCTATAGATCCATTTCACAACCAAAGAAAAATAAAGTAAATCTGCAGTGCAGCTGGGGCCAGGACACACATTTCTCTGAAAATGATGTGTCAAGTTCAGCAAAGCAGCAGAGTCGGAAGTCCTCAGAATAATGTTTCCCACCATGGGTAACTCATGGCTAGAACACTACTGGGTTTTAATTTTTCCAGTTTTCTGTATTTATTACAGCAGAAGTAAGGGACAAGACAGCTAGATTCCCTGAAAACACCTTGGGAAAAGGAAAGCAGACCAGACTGTCTCTTCAGAAGTCAAAAAGGGTGTTTCAGGCAGTCATGCCCCAGCCAAGTCGAGAGCCCCAAATCCTCTAAATGTGGCACACAGAATCAAAAAAGGATTGAGTGCTTTTTAGTATTCAATGCTTTTTTTTTCCCAATTAAAAATATCTGTGATGACATTCATGGCAACTTGGTTATGACTAATACAACTTCCAGGCTAAAGCATTCTGCTCCCCTGACTCTGTAAAATCTGGAAAAGGAGCATTTTCAATTGGCACCTCTACTTTATACTCAATGTATTCACATCTTGGAGTCATATATGACTCTTTTGCCTCATGGTCCTTGCTTAGGACTGACAAATCTCTTCCTCTTAGCTGACACACAGCCAGACCCATCAGCCATGTGGTTGAAGTATGTGGCCCCTGCTTCTGCTTCCAGAATTCAAGCAAAGTGGTTTGGGCCACTGGTGATCTATAGCTTGTCCAAACCCGAAAATATAAAGCTCACCTGCAAGATGGAATTTGACATTCTTAATGGTCACAGGCAGAGTTCAGTGATGTAACCCCAAAGTGCAGGGAAGTTTACTTTCTATAGGGTGAATTTGGTTAATCCTCAAGAGGAAACAGGAGGGAGCCAAGCCCCACCACAGCCGTGGACTTCTCCAAGGCCTCAGCTTTTCCCTTGTAGGACTGTCAGACTCCTGTGCTGAAGAGAGGCATGTGTGGGGTGCCCCTGTGACCTTTCATAACTCTTTATGGGGCAGTAACTCTTTTGGCAATTCATCTCTTCACATCTTATTTTCTTAAAATTAAATTTAAAAAAGGAGTTTGGGTTTGGATCTAGAATGTCCCCCAAAAAAACTCATGTTAGAAAATGTAGCAATGTTCACCAGTGAAAGGATCAGAATATGAGAGCTGTAACCTCATGATTTTCTGAATTAATAATTTGAATGGACTACTAAGTAGTAACTGTGGACACGTGGGGTGTGACTAGAGGAAAGAGGTCACTGGGGGCAGGGCTTTGGAAACTGTCTTGTCCCTGGACCCTGTGTACTTTCTCTCCTCCTCCTCCTCCTTCCTTCGCCTTCCCCTCCTCCTCCTCCTCTTTTCCTTCTTCTCCATCTTCTCCTCCTTCCTGTCATGAGCTGAGCCACTTAACCACACCCTTACACCACGATGTTCCACCTCACCTCAGGACCATAACAATAGAGTTGATTGGCCATCCAAACATGGACTGAACCTTTGAAACTGACTCCCAATTAGGTTTCCCTCCTCTAAGTTGTTCTAGTCAGGTCTTTGGGTCACCACAATGAAAGCTCTCACACACATAAGGTTAAGACTGAGTTTAACAAGTGTCACCTGAACTTGATTTTTGAGTTATTTCAATTCATCTGAATTATAGATTTAAAATATAACTAAAAGTAAGCATGAGTTAGCTGTGCCAGATCCTTAGAAAAATATTGAAATACATTCAACTCACCAATTTTAAATTAGGAAATTTTCCTTGGAAATTTTTATAAGTAAATATTCTTCTTCAAGTACTCCAAATAGTATTAAAAAATAAAATTGTATTCAAAAATAGATATGGCTATAGTCAGAGGTCTATGAAACTCTAAAGTGAACAATCTTTAAAAAATTGTCAAAAATATGTCCTTTCATTCAAGTTTTAAATTTGAATAAAAATAAATGTAGTATAGTTAACAGGTTAAATTCCCCTGGTCTAAACAATTTGATTTCTTGTAGCTCAATGCTTCATATTTTTTAAATGGCTGAAGTTTTCATCCTCAGGGCACCAAAAATGAAATGGCTATGTCTAAATTATCTAAAATGAATTAGCAAATATAACAACTGCTCTGAACACAGTTAAGAAAACAAAAGACATAGTGAATTCTTCAAAGGTGTCAATCTTTGTGTAGATGGAGTCATCTTCCTTTGAAGGGTGATCAGTATATTTGAAAAGGAAGAGGATGAGGAGAACAAAGCATGCCGTGGGTTAGGTGCTGGTTCAATGAGGAATAAAAGCAGTCCCCGCCCTTGACCAAGCCACAGTTGAATGAAAGAATAAATAAATAATTCTTTATATTAAAGAATGTCTTAGCCGGGTGTAGTGGCACATGCCTGTAATCCCAGCGGTTTGGGAGGCTAAGGCAGGAGGATCATAAGTTCAAAGCCAACCTCAGCCAAGGGCAAGGCACTAAGCAACTCAGTGAGACCCTATCTCTAAATAAAACACAAAATAGGGCTGGGGTGTGGCTCAGTGGTCAAGTGCCCTTGAGTTCAATCCTTGGTACCAAAAAAAAAGGGTGGGGAGGAGGAGGTGGGGATCCTTAGCCCATTTAAGCCCCTATAACAAAATACTATTAGCTTCTTGGTTTATAAACTACAGAAATTTATTTCTCACAGTTCTAGAGGCTGTGAAGTCCAAGATCATGGTGCTGGAAGATTTTGAGTCTGGTGAGGACCTGTTTCCTGGTTCTTGAATGCTGCCTGGTTGTGTCCTTACACAGTGAAGGAGCCAGGAACTCTCCAAGGTCTCTTTTATGGGGTCACTAATTTCATCCATGAGGGCTTTACCATCATAAACCAACCTCCTAATCTCACTGGGGCACCACCTTCTAATGGCAGCACACTGGCAATTAGTTTCAACATGTGAATTTGGGCACAGAGTGAAAGCTTTCAGACCACAGCAGATCAATCTCATGTTACCAAAGCACAGATGCCAGTTGCCAATTACATTGGAGAGGTCACAATAACTAGTCTATTTTCTAGTTAATGTGAGAAAACAGACATATGATTTGGTTTAAGGAAGAAGCATAATGCTTGGCTTTGGGCATGCTGAATTTGAGGTAAAACACCCAGGAGGAGGTAACCTGCAGACAATGGAAATTCACGCCTGAAGTTCAGGAACTACCCCAATCTAAAGGAGATAGGAGATTTAGGAGGATACAGACAATAGTTAAATTTATAGCATAAAGAATTCCGTTATCAGTAAAACAGGGATGTAGGTTGGGAGGAGGCAAGAAGCCCAATTTTGGATACATGATAGCACAAATTTTTATCATAAGAGACTGAGAGAAAGTAAATAAGAAAGAGCAGTCAAAAAATAACTGGGGAAAATCAACATGGCACAGCGGCACATGCCTGTAATCCTAGGAGCTCAGGAGGGTGAAGCAGGAGAATTGCAGGTTTAAAGCCAGCCTCAGCAACTTAGTGAGGCCCTACGCAACTTAGTAAGACTCTGTCTCAAAATTTAAAATAATATGAAAAGGGCTGAGGATGTGGTTCAGTGGTTAAGTGCCCCTGGGTTCAATCCTTGGTACCAAAAAAAAAAAAAAAAAAGAAAAGAAAATATTATCTCAAATGAAGGCTGGAATGCCTGAGAGGAGGAGGAGTGCTCAGCAATTTCCCATGCTACAACAGCATAACCAAGTAAAATAACCACGGAAAGTCACCACTGGACCTAGCAGTTAGCAGGACAAGTTGAGAGGACATTTCAAAGGAGAGATTGGCAAATGTCAAGTTGAAACAAACTAAGGACCAGTGTGCAACACGGTCATTGACTTATTACAGTGGGTCTAAACAAGCAAACTGTGGGAAACGCAATTGCTGGGGATAGCCTGTTGAAGCTCTTCCAGGATCCGTGCCATCCCAATAGGTCTGGTACCACCTGCAGTTCCATGTTCTTTGGTGCCGTTTGTTGAATCCGGCTTCAGAATCTTCAGGGGACCATTCTGGGTTCTGTGGCTAACTAGGCTTTACAAACTTAGTTCCCTTTTCACAGGCTCAAGCTGGGGGATGTGGTTGAAGAACACTGCACACACTCACTTTCCACCTTCAGTTTCCTAGGAGAGTAGGCTGCTGCTTCCTGCTCTTCCTGATGTTCCCCTGGAGCGCCCCTTCCAGAGGTTAAGAACAAGAGCCATCACTGCGTTCGACCCCTGCCATTCAGTCTTATTGAGGGATGGTGAGGGGGTCACAGACAAGACCAAAGGGTAACTACAAGAGGAAGGGACAGATGTAGAACTTTGTTGAGCAGAACACAGGAAAAAGTAACAACACAAACGCAGATCTCCATTCTTTGGCTTCATCTCAGTTGTTCAGTTTCATTGTTCCCTAGTGTCTCACCCCCGATGGAGTAGCACCTTATCAGTCACTTTGATGTGGAGAGTGACTGCTGACAGACCTCTTACTTTGTCTGGGCTTGTTCTGGTAAACTGTGCCAGGCATGTGTATGTCTTTTGCTCTGAGACCCATGTTTGGCTCTTTCTCTGAGGAACTATACTTTTACAGCCCATGGTCAGCTGGATGTCACACATGATCAACCATTATGAAAAAGTCTAAGGTAATAAAATTCTGGAAGGCAGGAGGAATGAAGCCAGATATTGGGGAGGATCAGAGTATCTATCCCTCTTTTACTAGCTTCATGCAGCGTACACAGCAATGGCAAGTCTTCCAGTTCCCATTCCCTGGGGGTGGCCTGGTCTCTGGGTCCCACATCAACATGCTGCTTCCCATGGCATCTGCCATATTGTGGGTGAAAGTCTCTCCCTGCTGCTCTCCTGGGTACACCAACCACCCCTGTTTGGCTTCTTGGATTTTCCATTCCCAAGGACAAATTCCCTGGATGAAACAACTAAACACCTTCTGTTGAAAGACCTAGAGTGGTTTCTTTCCTCTGATTGGACCATTAACAGAGAAGCCATAATAATCCAATCTAGGAGTTTTTTTTTTTAAGCAAAGACTGAGAGAAGATTGTATATATTATGAATGAGACTCCTCTACCCCACCATCCATCAAAAGTGACAGAACTTTAACTAATCAAAAAATTAAAATACACTAAAAAGCAGGAAAACAAGAGCAAACAATGCACTGAAGAATAGAAACGTCGTTGAAGTCAGTGCTCTCACACGATGTGTCTGGAGTCTTAAGGGGCAAAATACTGCAAAGAAAAAGGAAGAATATTGGCGGTCAAGACATGTTACAAAGGGAAGAAATATGGAGATGAGATGCATAGAATTGTGTGTAGCAAAAGTCAGAAGAAATAGGATGATACCTGCTGAGTGAAAGAAGTTTCTGAGATCTGTGCAGGGAGGGAATTCAGGGCTCCAGGGAAGGAAGAGAGAAGAGGATGAAAGCAGTGTGCCAGCAAATGAGGGGGATTTAAATCTAAGGGAAACAAGACACTAAATATTTAAGTCTCTGTTAGCATGATTGGACAAAAAAAAATGGTTAAGACCTATAGTGCTATGTTTTCTATATTAGGTTTACCTAGGGTGAGGCACCTGGGCAACTTACGATGTCTCAAAAATTAAATAAAATTTTTAACCAATTCCTGGGCCTCCCGCTCTACAGTTATTGAAACAGAGCCTCTAGTGGAGGAGACGTTGAAATCTAATTTCTGAAGAGCTTCCCACTCGGAATTTGAGAACCCTGACTGCACCTATAAATCATTATGCATAGTTCAACATTAACATAGCTGAATGATCTAGGATCCATCCAGAGTGAGGGGCACAGGAAAATGGGGACATTTGCCTCATGTTTAAAATCCCAAGGAGAAACATTTCACCATAAATAATTTGGGGTACTGTGGACATGGCAATGGAAAGGTGTTTCCAATAGGCCTGGGGAAGCCTTCTGTCCGAGGATCATTTTGGGAGGATGATTGTTTCGAGAGGATTGTGTCTCATCCTGGACCAGAATGAGATTCTTATTTCTAGGCATGCTTTATTGTTTAGGATATAAATGTACATCTGAATCTCCCCTGATACCTTTTTTCTGCCTTTGTGGTTCTGTCCTAAAGAAATTTTAACCAACTATATTCACTATAGAAGTTTCTCTTAATTCTCAGTTGGAAGGTTCTGGAACATTAAACAAAACAAAAAAAGTCTTTTTTAAAAATATTATTTTATAGAGCTATTTGCTGCAGTTATTTTATACACAGCATGATGATTACTTCTCCAGGCTTTTTTCTTTTCTTTTTTTTTTTTTCCTTAGAGATAACTAGATAAGAAATTTTTAGGAGACAGTCACAGACACCCATTACTGAATGCCTGGCACATTTAGGAAGCTTCAAGACCATTTGTAACACCACGAAAGACATTTTCAATAACTGGCACAATTTTGAAATGGAAATTGCTCTTGGTGTTGAATTTTAAAAGCAATTTTGTTTGGAAATATTAGCACAGTCTGCAAAGAAACATCAAATTGTACAGCTGAGGGGACTAATAGGCTTTGAAGCTTTAGCAATTGACTGGAGATCTCTTATTCTTTTCCTTTCACTTGCTTCCCTTTCTTTCTCCTTCTGCTCCTTCCTTTACTCCTTCCAATCGATATGGAGGGCACAATCATGAGCAAAACATCATATTCTCTGCCCTCCCAGACTTGTAGTTCAATAAGATAATCACACATTAAATAATTACACAAATAAGTGTGCATTTTAAAGGAGATAAAAATGTAAGACCATCTGACAAGGAATCTGGGAGAGGGTCAAATGACAGATTTCAATGCCTGTCGAACATGTAAAGAGAAATGGTAGCTAGGTGATTGGCTTTAAACATGATTAAAGCAAAAAGCCAGGTTGTTGCACACTGTTGGTGAGAAGGTAAATTAGTGCAGCCATTCTAGAAAACAGTATGAAGTTTCCTTGAAAGAATTAAAAATAGAAATACTACATGATCCAGTTCATGCTACTGGGTGTAAACCCAGAGAAGGTGAAACCTGAGTATCAAGGAGATGTCTGCACTCTCATGATTCCTGAAAGCATTATTCACAATTGCTAAGATAGGGAGCCAATCTAAATGTCTGTCAATTATGAATGATTAAGCAATTGCAGTATGTATACACAATGGAATATTATTTATCCTTAAAAAACAAAGATACCCTGCCATTTGTGACAACCTGGATGAACCCACAGGACATTGTATGAAATAAGCAAAGCACAGAAAGATAAGTACTGCAAATCTCACTTATCTGTGGAATTTTACAGAAGTTGATTTTACAGAGAATTTTACAGAGGTTGAGAGTGTTAGGGTGGTGGCACAGGGCTGGAGTGGCTAGAGAGAAGGGGGTTTGGGGACACTTTAGTCAAAGGATACAAATTTTTGGTTAGAGAAGAGGAATAAGTTCAAGAGATCTATTATACAACATGGTGACTATAGTTAGTAACAATGAGTTGTATTCTTAAAAACTGCTACAAAAGTAGATTTTAGGTGTTTTCACCATACACAAAATAGATAAGTATGTAAGTATGCATGTTATTGAGCTCAATTTAGCCATTCCACAATGTACATATTTCAAAACATCATATTGTACATGATAAATATACACAAATTTTGGCAAGTAAAAATTATCCATTTTTAAAGCACACAGGTTGTAGCTAGTGATTGTGGCTAGCATGCCAATTATAATTTAAAGCCATTGTGATTGATAGTTGACTCCTTTGTACCATGATTTGAGAGTGCCTAGATGTAATTCATCTCCCCCCTCCCCCCATAAATCATTCCTAACTAAGCCTGGGGCTCTATAGTAGGTCTCTACTGACCTGGGTGTTAGTGTCACTAAAAAGGCAAGATGGATGTTCTTGGAACACTTAAATAGAAAGCCCTAGATAACTCAAAGACAAAATGAGAACTGAGGCAGGGACTGATACAAGGGTCTAAAGTAGAAAACCAAGGGCTCCATTCATAGGGCTAGAAAAAGGAAAGGGAAGAAGGGAGAGAAGAAAGTTTACCTCAAAGCAAATATCAGCATAGTGAGAAGAAAGGTCGTAGAGTGAATAGTATGAGCTAAGCCATTCAAGTTAGAAAGTTAGTAGAGGTATTGCTTAGATTCAACGTGGGTGGGGGTCTTACATGTATGTAGGTATCTAGACATAAGGCTTATACCACATATATGCGTATAATACATATATATGATTCATTAATTGGTATATAAAACACAAAAATACTAAGAAAGTTTGCCAAACCAGACTCAAAAATTGTGATTTAGTAAGAAGCTGAGTCAAACTTTAGGGAATTGAGAAAAGAATTTAAATAAAACTGGGTAACTCAGCACACTGTCCTCTACTTACACCCCTACCCAGCAATATTACTATACTTCAAAAAAATTTTTAAAAACCTATTTGCTCTTATGAGCTGCGCCCAGCCTATGACCCAAGTTAACTTCAAAGCTTTCTAGAAAGGTTGGTATCAGCTCAAATTTTCTTAAAACATGCTATTTAATTTTAAATTAACCATAAAAATGAGTAACTCTCATTGGTCTGTATACACCTGAATTGAAATGAAGGGGGAAAATTGTGTGAGAGTGGATAATATGACTGACATCAGCTTAGCAGCTACCAGTGAAGAACAAAATACCAGAAGTGTACATAACTGTATGGAATACCTCTGTCATTATAGCCAAGATCCACTATTAGGGAAAGTCTTTTGATTTCATAAGGAGAAAATGAAGATGCACTCACTTGTTTGCTAGCATACATAAATATTAGCTCTTTAGTCATTGTGCATCCCCCACCTCAAGGCTATAACAAGCCAAATTATCATAGAAGTAAACACGGTAAAGTTTTTCTTTAACAAATGATTCTTGAAAACACATTATTCTTAAACACAATTCCTTAATTTGTCATTGTTCTTTGTTGCATTAATCAGCTCCTTTCCCTTTATTTCACAATCAAAACAACTTTTCAAAAAGGAATGGGGAATAAAACACTTTGTAGAAGCAGCATAACTCTCTGAGCATGGCTCTTCACCTCAAAACAAGGTAGTAGGGCTTGATAGGGGCAGAATGCACCCACAAGTACCTCACAACAAGCAATTTACTTGACCCTCACCATCAGGAGGTGGCCATCCTCTGCAACAGGTGAGGAAATGGAAGTTGGGCTACTGTCCACAGTCACATGACCAGGTATCTTGTGTGGACAAAGTGAGGGTGCACCACCATCCGTGCCTCTAAACACCGTTCTATACTGTCCTTTATAAGCATGACAAGCCTACCTCCTGGGATCCTTC
This sequence comes from Geosciurus inauris, assembly GCA_004024805.1. Taxonomy (NCBI): domain Eukaryota; kingdom Metazoa; phylum Chordata; class Mammalia; order Rodentia; family Sciuridae; genus Geosciurus; species Geosciurus inauris. The sequence continues at coordinate 19,608 of PVHX01009610.1, read as the reverse complement.
TGCAGACCAAGCAAGACAAACTAAGCTTAAAACTTTTTAAGGAGTCATATAAAGTAAGTTAACATCTTTATTCAATGGTCCCAGGATTAAACAAAACATCCTAGGTTAATATTCTTAATGACTTCTTACCCCAAGACCTTCAATCAAAAATTGCTTGATTTGGCATGTCACATAACTGACAGAAGAAGGGCTTTGCGCGTTTCATAGTACTTTAAGACATTATTGCCGACATGATGTCTCACCACGAGTCAAAACAGTCTTGAGAATATGAGATTCTTGACAGTTTTGCTTACTAATTAAATTATGTATGGAAAATACAACATGTTTATATTATTATACAAACTCAGATTATAAAATTTTTATTTAAACTTACTTCATATAGTGAGTTTAATAATTTTAACCAGCAAGAACGTTGTAGGGAAAGCTGTGAATTGTCTAATGTTATAAGATCAAAAGCCATCCTATGAGATGGGGCAATATTGAGAAGAATCATACAGGTGTGCAGTCCTAAACCCTCTCCAGGGGGATGCTCGGCTAAGTGCTTTCCCTCCTCCACGGGTGATCTCTGCATAATTAAAAATATCTAAGAATCCAAAACCTCAAACTTCTAACACACTGACTGTTTAAAGGGACATGGCATTTAATAATTGTTTCAACGGTTAAGAAATATTCTAATATTTATTGTATTTAAGGATAAAGTGATAATTATTTAAAGTGGATTAAGTGCAAACTGTGAGTCAGGTACTACACCGAGGGTTTTGTGCATATTATAATTAGGGAGAATACTGTCAGCTTTATATACAGGATATTGATGTTGAACCAAGGGATGAGGAGGATTATTAACAATCCAGATTAAAGTTTACTAGGGTATTTGATGGATATTAGGGTAGTTCCTGGAAGCTAAGAACGCTCCTATTTGGCTTTTCCCCTTCAGGCTAAAGAACATTAATAGGATTAAAATGAAAGACACTTACTAGTAGTAAATCATTGCCTAACATACCCACAAAGCAAAATTCCTAGTGAAGCTGGACAGAAGCCCAGAGCTCATGATGGAAAGCTAACAGACTTTGATTTCTCCCTCAATTTCTGGATTTCCACTGTGCCCCTCAGGATGGATACAGTGAAGCACACCAAGAGAAGAGAATTGGTGTTCCCTTACACAGGGAACCACACTCAGTCACTAACATCAAAGAAGCAGAGGTAAGTCACACTTTCACCAAACACCATAGGGCAACATTCACAGAACAGAAATGTATAATAACAGGAAAAAATACACGATCGTCAAGATATCCTTGGTTATATGTTGCTATTTGTGATTATAAATAGGTGGTAGGATTGAGTTTGTTTTAAATTTTGCTTAACGTATTTCCTAATAAAATTGTGGTGATTTTAATTGAGAATTAATATTTTAGGTGAATATTTTTAAAAGCCAATGAACAATTCAGCTTTCTCTTGGAAGTTAATGTTTGTCTTATATGAATACACTATGTGGAAAACCGTAAACCAGACATTTAATTAATGTAATACTCATGAAGGAATTGTACCAATTATAGTTATAATTATTCTTTGCACACTAGTTATGTTCAGAGAATACAAGTCCCACTCACTCCAGCTTAAGGTGTATTTATGCAGGTTCTTGCAGTTTTTGCATGAGTCATCATCAATTCAATAATTGATCACTGCATTATCATCATCATAGGTAATCAATACTATAATATGTACTGGTTGTAATCTGAGCCATTTTACATGCATCTAACAAAAATTTCATGATGATCCCATTGGTATATGCCAGCATGAATACCATTTCAAAGATGAGAAACCTGAACAGGAGAGAGGTTAAGTATCTTTCTCTTTTAGATCCCACAGTTTAAAAAAAAAAAAAAAACATAGGAACCAAGCTTTGATTCCAGATGACAGACTCTGGAGCTTGAGTTGTCAACTCCCAACCTCTCTTTTGTTATTCTTTGAAGCACATGAATGAAAGGGAGAGCTGGGAATTGTGAGAGCTACTGTGAAAATCATGCATTTGGAACCAAGCAGAACTGAGGAGCATTTCTCCTCCACTGCACGCTGGAGTTTATATTGGTGGTTTATTTGTCTGTCCTGGCATGAGTACCTGAGATTGTGCAGCATAGACCTTATCCTAGAGGTTTCTACTGGGTTATTTTTATGTATCAAGCCAAAGGGCACGTGGGTTAAAGAACAACTTGAAACCTTGGACATAAACATTTTGTATGGTATAGAAGGACTTGGAATGCAAAATCTAAATCTATTTCCGGTTGAGAACTGAAGTGGAATTCATGGTCAGGGAACACACTGGGATTTATAGGGGCACGCCTTTTCTTACAACCCAAGTTTTATCCTGTCCTTCTATCTCTACTTCTCCAACTTGGATGCAAGTTCTAGTCATTTCCACAGCCTACTCAACCATGATCCCCTCATGTCCATCTTACCATTTATGAAATCTAGGAAAAGTTGACCATCGTTCTTATTTATCATTCTACTTCTGAGTAACTATAAGAAAGAAGAATAATAACAGCATGGAAATTGGCTTGACTATAAATTCTCATTTCTGCTTCAACTGGGGCTTCCACACCCACCCATCAGCAGCAATTCTCATTCAGTTCTGCACCATCCCCCTGTCCCCCAGGGGCTGATATCACAAAACATCTTCCCCTCACTCCATTCCCCCATCTCCACTCCTGCCCTCATGGTGGGCAGATTGCCTGCACCTTGTTCCTCTTAGAAGAGTGAGATGTTGGGCTCGTGTCTCCTCCATTTCCACCCCTGCCATCACCAATTCTCTGTTCTCCCATCTCTGAGTATTCTTGTTCCCACTCAAGAAAAACGTGTCCTTCCCCTTAATGTCCACAATGCTCCCTCTTTGTCTCTCCTTTCCCTGTACTTCCTTGCTTTATTCTTTTTTTAAAGATTTTTTTAAAAAATATCTTTATTTATTTTTTTATGTGGTGCTGAGGATCGAACCCAGTGCCTCACGTGTGCAAGGCAAGCGCTCTACCATTGAGCCACAATCCCAGCCCCGTTGATTTATTCTTCATCCTTCTGCTCTCAGAAGTAAGAGTCACCTGACTTTTTTACTTATGCTTTAAAACTATTTTCTACCTGGCTTTTGCAGTCATCTTTTTCACTGCTGACTAAAAGATGCAACCAGAATAATTGTAGAGGAGGAAGAGTTTATTTGGGGGACTCACAATTTCAGAGGTCTCCATCCACAGAGGGCTGGCTCCATTCCTTGGGGCTTGAAGTGAGACAGAATACCATAGTGGCAGAGTGTGGCAGAGGAAAGCTGCTCACGTAATGATCAGAAAGCAAAGAGAGAGACTCCACTTGCCAAGTGCAAATATATACCCCAAAGCCACGCCCCCAATAACCCACTTCCTCTAGCCATACCCCACCTGCATCCAGCTATCACCCAGTTAATGCCATCAGGAGATTTATTCACTGATTAGGTTAAGGCTCTCACAACACAATTATTTCCCCTCTAAACCCTCTTGCAAGCGAGCTTTTAGGGGATATCTCACACCCTAACCATAACAGGCTCAAGGTGAGGCAGAACATCATGGTGGAACAGTGTGGCAGAGGGAGCAGCTCACAAGATGATCAGAGAGCAGAGAGGTCGGTCTCCACTTGCCAGATACAAAGATATGCCCCAAAGCCACAGCCCCAATGATCCACCTCCTCCAGCCACTGCCCACCTGTCTCCAGTTACCATTCAATTAATCCCATCAGGTGACTAATTCACTGATTGCATTAAGGCTCTCATAACCCAATCATTTCTTCTCTGAATCTTCTTGCATTGTCTCACACGTAAGCTTTTGGGGGACATCTCACATCCAAACCATAACAATGGCTTTCAGCCTTCCAGCTTTCCAAATCTAAACCTTGGTAATTTTCCTCCACACCTCCTTTGGCCAACCAGTTCCCAATCACAATTCATTCACTTAATAAATATATCTGGCCCCATTCCAGTAAATAAGAATCTATAAAAGTACTTGTCTCATGGAGCTTATACCGTATGGAGGAAACAGGCAATAAAATGCATGAAAGAGTTAAAAATTCTATGTGTTAGACCATTCAAGGGCAAAATTAAATTGGGAAGGCAGACACAGATGTCAGGGTACAGAAGTTTGATGTGAACGAGAGCATTCCAGGCAAGGTCAAGCCAATTGAGTTCCTTTAGAAGGTCTTCTCAGAAACTGTGCCTTAAATGTACATTTTTATATATCCTTTGTCATTCCTACATATAACAGGTGTTCCAAAGAGGCATTGAATTTTAGCCAAATACAAGACCACCTTCTCAGATCATGAGCTAATTTGGTGGGGGTGGAGTGGATGGAAATCAGGTGAGCAACAATCTGCCTTAGATGATTGAAGATTTTATAAATGTAAATCAAAAACTGAAGAAGTTGAATAAACATAAAAGTAAAATCCTTAATTTAGCAGTCACTTAAAACACAAAATAAATTATTATAATAAACATGTGATTAAAAATGAATCACTATTAAAAATGAATCACTATTAAAAATGTATCACTTTTTGAAACAACTTCAATGAGTGTTCCATCATTGGGGGATTTTTTTTTTTTTGTAAATCTCTTTTGCTTGTAATATGGGAATACAACAAAAACATGACTCCCGAGAAGAGTTACAAGAGACAATCCAGAGAGGCATGCGTCTACTCTATACTTATGGCAGGGAAAAATATTTCTATTATGGCAAGCAGTTCCACAAAATATGTAACAAACTGATATCCTCTGAAACACCACTGTCCATAGGTGCTCAGGGAAGACGATCAGGTTTGAGCCTCACTTTAGCAACTACAAATGGTACTCACATATATGGGTAGCAATAGCATACAGAGGTCAAGAGGGAAAAGCAACAGATATAAACTTGATATAAACTTTATATCTATATAATGTATAGATATATTTATAAATATAAACTATAAGAAGAGATATAAACTAAGCACTCATAAAATAAAAATGTAAGGACAATATCAAGAGAAAATCATAGAGTATCTTTTCTGGCATGTTGAAAGAGAAGAGGGAGAAAAAATATATGTACAATCTTAAATTCTTCTTAAACAAGAAAAGTCATAGTTTCTAGCCTCCTTATTCCCGAAGTCCTATCTTGAGGTCATACAATCATCTAGGCCTTTGACATTCTCATTTCTAGGAATGGTTTATTCTATGAACCGATTCCAGCACCTGTAAGGTGTTTGTTCTTTGGTTTTGGGGGTTTTTTGTTGTCATTGTTGTTTTGTTTGTTTGTTTACCAAATCCTATAGCTGCTTTCTTTTATATTGAGAAGTTTCATCTGTATCTTCAGGAAGCTGTAGCCCAGAGTCCTTCTCTGTGGGAGCCAAATGAACATTAATTAATGATGAATGGGGGATACTTTACCATCTGTTCAGCACTAATTCAATATATACTGTTGTTACTTAATTGGATTATTTTTAGTCTTGTAGTTTCAGCTGGGCAAACACTGATGGCTGGAGCTGTGAGATGCACTGGCAAATCATAACTCCCATTTTGAATTCCTTGTCTGGAGGATTGACTACTTATTGAAAGATAAGCACATCCAAATAGCCATGGAAGTTCTCTTCTAACATTTGGTCTTCTTAAAGTGATCAAGCATGTTTCAGTGCAGTAATTCAAGTCAGGGATAACAAGTAAAAGCCTGGAGGACAGAGAGTAAATACGGACAACAACAAAAAATGTTTTTTATTAAAAGAAAATAAAATAAATGGGATTTACATATATAATGATTAGGACAAGATTTCCATTTTTGTCATTAAACCACCAACACTTCCTAGCACATAATTTTTACAGCGTGCTACCCCCTGGAATACGTACTGTGATATGCATTTCAACTTGCAAATCAGGTCAGTCAATAGTATGATAGACATTTCTTCATGAAAGAAAAATTCAGAGTTTTTAATTACTTAAGGCAAGAGATTTCTGAGAAGTTATAGTAATTTTTTAAAAAATCAAATTAGAATTAAGAATAGGAAGTAAAGATACTTACTTAGAAACTGTGGTTCAAGTTAGTGCATTCTTTTACAATTCATGGATTGTTATGCTAGAATAGTTTATCAACAGCCCCAAATGTTCTATTTGTGCCAGTGAAGGATTTGATGTGATTTTCCCTTGTTGACTTTCAGCCACTCCAATACAATATACCATCTTAGATATTTGATGAAATCAGATTGTCAATTCAAATCTGACATCTAACAGGCTTGTTGACATTAGTAGAGTGTGCTGCAGAAGCCAACTGGCAGCCTTCAAATCTCGGTTCCACCTGTACCAGGTATGTGCCCTTGGCAAACCTGCTTAGTCTCTACAATCCTCCACTCTGTTGAGAAGAAAGTTAACTATTTTAACAAAATCTACATTGCAAGATTATTTTAAGGATCACATTAAACAACATATGGAAGGTGTTTTGTTGAATACCTGGATGTTTTAGTCAGGGTTCTTCGGAGAAACAGAATCAATAGGATTTATACAGATATACAGAAAAACTGTATTGAGAGATAGGCTGGTGTGATTATGGTCATCAAGAAGCCCCAAAGTCTCCTGTCTGTAAGCTGGAGGCCCAGGAATGCTGGTGGTCATGTTCAAGCCCAAGCTCAAAGGCTGAGATCTGGAAGAGCCAATGGTGTTAAGTCTAAGTTCAAGTCCAAGTCCTCAGAACCAAGATCACTAACATCCACAGACAGGAGAAGATGGATGTCCCAGTTTAAGAGGAGAGAGAAAATGTGCACTTTCTCTGTCTTTTTGCTCTATTCAAGCCCTCAACATATTAGAGGATTTCCACCCACACCAATGACAGCAGATCTTCTTTACTCTGTGTGCCAATTCAATTGCTATCCTTTTCTAGAAACATCCTCAGAGATCCACATGACATAATGTTTTACCAGTTATCTGAGCATCCCTTAACTTAGTCAAGTTGAAAGATAAAATTAACCATCACTCAAGCACTTGTCATTTTCTATAAGTACGCTTTATATGTATAATATAGAAATTACCAATTGGACCTCTTGTCCTGTGGTAGGCCTGACAGCTGCCACTCACTCGGGCCACTTCGAAAGTACATGTAACTCATACATGAGTCCCTTGATATGGTCTCAGGCCAAGGAATATTTAACCAGGAAAGGGAACTGGTGTAAAGACAGCCAAGCTATAGTCTGAGAGACCCTCAAGTGACCTAATCCAAAATCTTGAGTAGTTCTGACTACAATTAAATAAGGCAATAAGATACACCTTTTGGGAAAGAAAAAGGAGAGAAAGACAGAGAACCCAATGGTGATTGGAGCAGACACTTAATCACACATATCTGGAAAAGGCAGATAAATAGAAGTTGTGAGGTGACAGATGAACCAATAAGCAGAGCGTGAAGCAATGAGAGCCAGTCTGGAGGGGGACAGATGGTGGGAGAGACCCGGAAATGGAGAACTCAAGTCAACACAGAGATCACACAGTGGAACAAAATAAATGCCCTGGTCCCTGGAGCTCAGTGCCTGTGTCAATCTCTTCATCAGGACCTATCCTAAAGAGCAAGTGCACAAGGACAGAGGATATTTCTGGCAGCAGGTTGCCCAAGTTCTTCAGAAACCAGCACAACTTTCACAGAGTACCAAGGTTGTGACTGTATTGATCAGGGGGTCCCCAGAGAAATTGAATCAATATGACATGTTGATATATATATATGATTTATTATGGGAATCAGCTTACATAGTTACAGAGCTAAAATCTCTCTAAAAGTCTCAAAATATCCTAAGCTGAAGAAGCAGAAAAGCAGGTGGAGTAATTCAGCCTGAGTTCAAAGGCCATAAAACCAGAAGCTCTCCTGTTTGATAGCAAAAAATAAATGTCTCAACTCAAGCAGAGAGTGAATTTGACCTCCCTTTGCCTTTTTGTGCTATTGGAGTCCTCAAGGGATTTAATGATGCCCACTCACATTGGTGAGGTAGATCTTCTTTATTCAGCCTCCTGATTTAAATTCTAATCTCTCCTCAAAACTAACTCACATTCAAAAACAATAGTTCTGTACCAGCTATCTGGGCATCTACTTTTTTTTAGATCTCACTCTCCAGGGTTTCTGTACAAGCAGTAATGCCAAAGATCAGAGCAGGCAGCAAGATACATGTATATAGCTGTTTGCTTTATCATCCACACAGACTTTGCCAAAGTCAGAAGGAAAAGTTGCCCTTTTTTTAGTCCCCAAATCTATATGGAAGATGTAGGCTCAAATTAATCCTTTCTCTATAAGTTCAAATCATTCTCCTCTTCAAATTTCCTTCATTTTCCTCCAAAAGTTCACTAAGAAAGTCACATGGATGCCAGTTTGATGTTTATTTACTTCTCCTATGCATTTTTCCTATAATGTTATAACCATACAGGGAGGTGCTACAGTAAGGGAAGGCAAAATAGGAGCGAATGGAGAATAAAAGCAGGAAGCAGAGATTCACAGCAGAGTCACTGTCCTGCATGATCTCAGCATGGTCCTTATCCTGCCATGGCTTCAGCCATTGGATATGCTCAGCTCACAAACAGGGCAAAGGAAAAGACCAGGGTATTGACACCCCAAGAGCTGCCCTCAACCAATGACTAAAGAGAGTTGGTAGATACAACTTCATTACCCCTCTATTGAGATAATTCTGAGAATGCTCTACATTGCCCCCTACAGTTGACTATGGGGTTGGCCTCCCTTTATATTGTGATATTTCAGTACATATATACACTGAGTGATAATCAGATCAGGGTAGTTGGTATATCCATCCACTTAAACATTTATCATTTCTTTGTTGGAAACATTCAGTCTTCTCTACTAGCTATTTTGAAATAAATAATTACTTGCTCTCCACCCTAGTTACCATATTGTGCTATGAAAGTTACTTATCTTACTCAACTTCATCCCAGTACCTATTAGTCATCCTCTCTCTCTCTTCCTTACTTTTCCACCAGTGCTTCCAGGATGCCCTCTAAAATACTATCTGAACTCAAATCCTTATCTGACGATCTGCTTCTAAGAGAACCCAAGCCAAAACAAGACCTCTGTGCTAGGTTGTGCTTTGTCCATTTAGTGTTACTGAACATGTCTAAAGCTGTTTCCTTAGGGGCCCCTTTCCTATCTGACTCCAGGTTGGAGATTTGGATTGTGGAAGTGAACGGATGCTATTACTCAGAAATCCAGGGCAGCCAGCATGGTGACAGATACATCCAGATGTGCCAGCATCTGGTTTGCAACTTCCAGTCCACCAACAAACAGCACCAAGGCTAACAGCAATCACTAGTCACATTCCTTTTGACTGTCAGGGTTGGTGATTATCTCTGGTTCTTCAACTTCCACCTTCCTGACTTTCAGTGGCCTAGCTGTACCTACTTTGAAGGTGCTCTAATTGCCATAGCAAGACTTTTCTTGCCACACTGAGAGAGACTTTTCCCTTAGAACAACTTATAATTGTTGATAATTAAAGGAGCTAATGTGGATGGATTTTAGTGTTCACCTTGTATTAGACACTGACCTAAGCACTCTGCAGGAATTACATCTTTAAATTTACTATACAACTCTCAATCAGTTGGTTTTATAAATTATTTCATGTTCTATATAAACAAACTGAAGGACCAGAAACCTAAGTTAATCATCTCAATATCACAAAACCATATGATGGAGCTAAAACTCAAAGCAGGCATTTGACTTCAGTGTTGATGGTCTCATTCAAATTTTTACCTCACTCCTATGCCAAAAAAATGTTCTTTCTATTCTGTTCCCTGGTTCATATTCTTCTTATTCATTCTATCTCTATATCTCTGTCTCTGTTTCTCTACGTCTCTGACCCTGTCTACATCTCTCTCTCCTTCTACTTTCTTTCTCTCTGCCCCCTTCCTCCTACACTCCCTTTCTCAATGTTACTCTCAATATCCCACAAGATTTAGCTGACCTAGAGTTTCTGTTAAATTACTGCTTATATCTTTTATTTCTAAAGGCTCACCTTGAATCTTTATATCATTCATTATGAGAAATTGGCTAATCTTAACACTATAGACCAAATGTTTGGGTCTCCTCCAAAATTCATATGTTGAAAACTGATCACCAGTGTGATGTGGGATTGGGGATGGGATTGGTGTTCTTATGAAAGGTGCCCCAGAGAGATCCCTTCCCCCTGCTAACACATGCAGACATGGTGAGAAGACAGTCCTCCACCAGAAGATGGCCTTTTCCAGACACCAAAGTTGCAGGCACTGTGATCATAGATTATCCAGCCACCAGAACTGTGAGAAATTATCTCCTCTTATTTATAAGCTATTCAATTTAGAGTATTCTGAAATAGCAGCCTGAGCAAACTACGACAGTAATTGTGGGCTAGCCAAGCAGGTCTGGAATCCATAGAGCAGGCTGTCAGAAAGGGAGAAATCAAGAACGAGGGAACCCACGCATAGCCCAAAGCTGTTGTCCATTTGTCCCCAAGCAGAATTTTGTCTCTCTGTTTCTCTCTCTCCCTCTCCCACTCTTTCCCTTCCTCTCCACCCCGCTTTTGAAACTTCAACCTTGATTTTTAAAGCCTTTCAACTCACTAACTCAGACCCACCCAGACTATTAGGATAATTTATCATTTTTTTTACTAAAAGTCAGCTTATTAGGGACTTTAATTTCATCTGAAAAAATCCAACCATAGAAGCATCTGGATTAGTATTGATTGAGTGGTTGAGGCTATAGCCCAGCCAGGTTGGCTCACTATACAAAAAGTGAAGACAACCTTCTAAATGCCCCCTCTTCTCAAAATTCCTCATTTAACATTCCTTTTCCCAATTTTCTTAATATCTGTAGGTATGTCTGCTCATTTTTATTTTGCTTTGTTGTTTCTTTTTATTTAGGTTTTGTGGTGCTAGGGATTGAATCCAGGGCACACGCTAGGCAAGTGCTATAGCACCAAGTTACATCCCAGCCCTAACTGCTCATGCCCCATTTATCCCTAGTTTGTTATGTTGAAGTTCTAACACCCAGTTTGTCATGCTTGTGTGTTGGTGTCTTGAAGCCAGGGGAACAGCACTTGACAAAAATGCTTTAATACTTGTCTCTATCTCTGTCTATCTACCTACTATCTATCTATCTATCTATCTATCTATCTATCTATCTATCTATCTGTGTGTGTATGCATGTGTGCCCTGATATACATTCCTTTTGCAAGCCAGAATCAATACAAAGAAGCTACTTATTGTTGAAGTTGGCTGTGGCAGCTGACTTCAAAAGATGTCTAGGTCTTCTAATAACATATTCACCTGACTAGGTTAGGTCCTCCTAGAATAATCCCCTTCTGATTAAACTCACAGTCATTGATTATCAACCCTATCCCTTTACTTTTATAACATAACAATCACAGGAATACTATCCCATCAACCATGCCATAATCTATAGCACACCATCCATCCCTCTCATACTGCACAGGAGGGATTCCAGAAAGGAATGGACTATATGGGGCAAGAATCAAAGGGAGCACCTAGGACAAGTTCTCCAGAAGAGGACACCTAGATGACTCCACAGTTTTTGGCCCATGCCATTAAGGGAATTAAACTACCACCTATAGATTTTGTTTTCAGACTTGTTATGTTTGGGGTATCTCTTTGACCTCCCAGTGAAAACATCCAATTAGCAGGTTATTTGGGATGGTTTCACAATCATTCAGGCAAAAGCTACAATACTTGTAGCAAAAGCTACAATACCTGCTTGAGTGAATATCTACATTACATTACAGGTTCTGCACCTTCCATCTTGATACTTCTAAAGGTGATCAGACCCAGTCTGCTGAATCATAAGAGATCAAAGCACTAAGAGAACACATTAATTCACTGTGGAGGTGTCACTCTAAGGCAAACTGAACATATATTCAAATATGGTAAGCACATTCCCTTGGACAATTCTAGAACAGGAATTCACAATTTTTTCTAATCTAAGAATGCCCATTTTTCTCTGACTCCATCACTGACCACCTTACCTAACAACTGACATATTCTTTCCTTAGCTCAGAGATTTTTACCTTCTTTTTCTGAGATATGATCCTCTACCATCAGAAACAGTGGCTTGTTCTAGCAATAATTTAAGAAAGACTGTAAGGCTTTTTGATAAGAGGCTGGGAAGGATGGAGAACCTGAAGAAGTCTCACCACTGCCACTGTATAATTCTGAAATGCATCCTAAGTGGAACTACTCTCTCTTGTGAATTTCTGCTTTAGCCCTTTAATGAAATGCTGTTCCGAAGTGTTATATATTAATTTCATAACTCTATGAGAATAATTTTACCATCTTATTTCCTAATTTCTTGAGGATCATCTTATTAAAATCACTGCTCATATCTAATAAAGGTGTTCATAATTTCTGATTTTAGAGATGAAAATTGAAGTACAAAGAAGTTAAATGACTTTCCTGAATCATAGATCAAGAAAAAATCAGAGAAATTTATACTCAACTCTAGAAAACCCCAACATCTACATTCTTTCTTAAATATTTGTAGTTTTGTGGGGTGAGGGTACCAAGGGTTGAACTCAAGGGCACTCAACCACTGAGCCACATCCCCAGCCCTAGTGTGCATTTTATTTAGAGACGGGGTCTCACTGAGTTGCTTAGCACCTTGCCATTGCTGAGGCTGGCTTTGAACTTGCAATCCTCCTGTTTCAGCCTTCCAAGTCACTGGGATTACATGTGTGTCACTGCGCCCGACTTAAATATGGGTGTTTTATTTTAATTTTTGCAAGCTGGTGCATGCTAGGCAAGAGCTTTACCACTAAACTGAAACTCCAGGAGGTATGTTTTAAAAATTGCAATATGTGGAGCTCCCTCAAGGACTGAAGCCTGAGAAGAGGAACAGGAAGAAAACTGAAAATGTTTCCTTCCCGCATGAAGCAATGAGAGGTCAGTTGAATAGTCTCAGAGAACAAGGATGTAACCTTCTCACAACATAAGCTTCAATAACTGGGAAACAGACATTGACACATCTACAAATTCTTTTTTTCCCTGAAATCACTATTAATCCTTCAAAATCTTGCATAAATGACTCTTCATTGAACTCCCCTGACAGAACAACTATAACCCTCTAAAAATGTTCAAAACACACCTCTACCTTAGTATTTACAATATTAATTAGAGTTATTTCACTTTCTGGATGCCTCAAATACCACTTTACAGCATCTTGAAGATGATGTTGCATCTCAATCAGCCTGGAGTCCTCAGCACCGCGGACAGTGCACCCAGCCACCAGCCTGGTGTCCTCAGCACCCAGGACAGTGCACAAGAACCCAAAGGATGCTCAGAAACTGTTTATTTAATGCACAGATGGATGGATAATAAATGAGTACATCAATAGACAAGAAAAAAAAAGAATGTTTTATGACCCATAACTATCCCTAGTATTATAATGCCAAGAACAGAATTCTCCAAGAAACAATCCTCATCTACTCAGTTAAGCCAAAGTTAACAGTTCAAAACATAGATTCCAATTTACTCCATAGAACATAAAAACTTAAAAATAAACAGTATATTTTTATTTTCAGAATAAATGTTGTTCTGTGCCAATCACTGTTATGCCTCTTAGGAATATTGTCACTTTTGATCCTGATAAAAGCGTAAGAAAGTGTTATTCTCATTTTTATCCCCAGTAACTAATACTTTGAATAAATATCCTTAAAAAATTACACAGGTAGGATTTAAGCCCCTCAACCTAATGTTCTTACACTTCACCACGAGACTGTAACACCTTTAAAAATGTTACCAAATAAATCAGTGTCTTTGATAATTCAATGTGGAAGAAAATAATCAAACAGAGCCAAAAGCTCACTGTTTTGCTTTAGTTTCTACAGCAACTTGTTTAGTGCTTCAGGGCATGCACACCTTTAATAGCAATTTTATTGGGGGACATTTAAAATGACTCTCCAGAGAATCTTTTATGGTGGCAGCTCTAGGTTTGGCTCTGGTTGCAGTCTCTCTGATGAAGCTATTTCATCTGAAATTTCTTTGCATTTAATGTGCATGTGTTTCCCACTGTGTCCAACCATTCTGTTGGTAACATATGGTTAGTTTTGTTAATTGGGCTTTTTGTTATGCTGTGTCTGCTAAGCTTCTTTTAATTTATATTCAAATGTTTGTCATCCTCTGGCCGTCTGTTGGGTGATGTCTGTGTTTGCTTTGTGACCCATGACTGTGGCATGTTCTTCAAGCTGTGTTCTGGCAGATGATTTGAAGAGGCCCCAGCATGTGCTGGCTTTGTTCTACCATGCAATTCCTGCTGTTGTCTTAACTAACCTGCAGAGTTAGCTTTGGGAGAGGACAGGCAAATGGTAGGCTGTTGGGCTTAGCCAACTCTAGGCAACTGCATTGTTAGCAATTGTATAGATGGGGTGAAAATTGGTTTTTTTTTTTTATCAAAGACAGTATGCTAGAGGTTTCATATAGCATCAAACATTTATAAAATCCTACCTTTTGCCAGGCACTATGCATGAGCAAGGCTCAGATGTAGAGAAAGAATGTAGAGAAACCCACAAATCTGGTTAGGGATCTGGTTAGTGTAAAGGGAGCTACAAGAATGATACTGAGACTAGATTCTTAAACCTAACTGCCTGGGGTTCAAATCCCATTTTCTCTGCTCACCAACTTTGTGACCTTGGACAAGATGCTTAACTTCTCTGTACTTCAGTTTTCTTGTCTATATCATGTGGATGATGTTGATATCTATTTCAGAGAATTGGTAGGAACATAAAATATTTAATATCTATGAAGTGCTGAGAACAATGGATATAACAATACTCAATAAGTGCTAGTTATTATTAATTATTATTTTGTATAATTGCTAAGAAAGGTAGGGATTTGATTAGTATAAAGGAAGCTGCAAATCATAAGTGAAAATCTCTAAGTAATTTAATCAGTGTTTTCCAAAGTGCATGCTGCAGCAAAGCAATAAATTTAAAGAAAAGGCGTTCTGTGGCTACATGTATATGGGAAATGTTGGGTTACACAGGTGACTGTACACATCACAGAGACTACATTAGGCTGATTTGCACTGTGGCCCTCCAAGAAGCACAGAACATACAGCTCCCAAGATTATCAAATGCAGGACCTTCATGGAGATGAGTCTCTTGAGGGACTAGTTTCCACAGGAAATCCATTGGAAAGCTCCATTCTGGGTGAATGTCATGGACAATCACAAGAAGATAGTAGAGGAAAGCAATTAAATGAGAGTAAAAATTAAAGATATTAACTATGTTCCTAAACGTTTCAGATTGGATTCTTGGAAGTTTATGTGAGATCTCACTTATGCTACTATGTAACACAATATGTATGCACACAAGCACACATGCACACACTGCTTACAGCTTATCTTCAAAGCAATCCTTCATGTCACTACCAGAGATGAGCTCCTGTGGCCTTTGGTGTATCTTATCCTTCAATGGAATGACATTACTTAGAGAAGCCCAAGAGCCTTCAAATCCACACAATAAGAAAGATATAAAACCCAGCATGGCTCTGCAGCCTCCTGGGGCGTCCAGGCTGCTTGTGTGAAATCATGAGGGGAGAGAATTTTGTCTCCAGCTCTACTTCTTACAGAGAATGCAAAAATACTTTGGTTGGTTGGTTTGTCCTACAGTTTATCCTGTGTTTCTCAGATTGAATTGGGGAAGAAAAGAGAATGAAGAGGGGATCCCAAGGAATGAAATAACAGTAGCCAGCAAGTTGCACTGTCCAGTGCACACCCCTGTAGAAAAAGGTATTCTGTCAGCTGAGAAACTCTTACACCTTTCTTTTAAAACACAGTTCATATAAAAATATTTGACCTCCTTTAATGTGGATTCTGGAACATTTTCCTACAAGGCTAGATACTGGGCAGAGATGGTGAGTCTTGCAAATGAAGCCCCAATCCTCCCCTTCAGGCTGGAAGCTGGGAGAACACTACATGGAGGAGGCATTTAACCTGGCTCAGAGGGAAGAGGAGCGATGCCTCCAGGGTGCTGGGTGCAGAGCTGAGCACTGGAGATGAATAGGAGTTGGCAGGGTCATGGGACCCAGGAGGAAGAGGCAAGCATCCTAGGAGCAAAAAGCCAGGACCGTGAGCAAGAGTGGGTCTGAGAACCAGAAATAGGATTGCTGTGCACTCAATGCAGAGTGCCAAGGAGCATGTGAGACAGGGTCCGAAAGACATGGTCTCACAAGGGTCTGCCACTTCTCCCAAGGATGGTGGGGAGCCACTGAAGTGCTTCCAACTGCAGTGACATGCTCCATTTGCCCTTTAGAGAAGTGACTCTAGCTGCTGCAAAGAAAATCAGGTTGGTTGGGAGCAGTGTCAGTGGCCAGAAGAAGGGTCTGTTGGGAGGCTCTGTCAGCAGAACAGCCAAGAGATGATGGTGGAGAAATGGAGAAATTCAGGAAGTAAAATCTGTGATAGGGTTAAGGTGTAGGATCGGGGAAAAGAAGGATTCCCAGATGCCTTAAGTTTTTAGAAGTGGGTGCAACCCACTGGTTTAGAGCATGGAGAAGCAGAACAAAGCATGAAGATGGCAAATTGTACTTGGAATCTGAGGAGTCTGAGGTGTCCTCTCAGACAGCCTCTTGAGATGTCCAGGGGGCAGTTGGCTGTGTGTCTCTGAATCTCAGTTGTGAGTTGTTGATGCTGGAGATGGAGACTGAGTGGTGTCCTTGTGGAGTGAAATGATGCCTATGCAGTACATTATTTACTTGTTGGCTTTGAATGACTCAACTATGTGCTCTTGAAGATTAAAGAGAACCCCATGGTGCAGTACTGGAAAAGGTAGTGATCTGTGGGCCAAAGCCAGTGCCCTCTATGGGACCCAACCCATGAACCACGTGGGCTTAAATGAAGGCCTTAGGACCTCTAGCTGGCAGGCTCCATTTAACTCTCAGATTCCTTTTCTGTGAACATGACTATTATCTGAAATCACATGATTATTGAGGTGATGGTGGTGTTGTGCATATAAGTACTCTATAGAAAGAGAAATAAAAATACATATTTGGTAAATGGAAAACATATGCACAAAAAAAGAAAGAAAGAGAAGAATTCTTAGGACAGTTTCCTGAAAGACAGGCCAAATACTAAGAATCCCTAAGGAGACCAAGAAGTCTTAGAGTCAGAGAAGGAAAACTAGCAAGAGAAATAGAGGAATTTTCAGCTACATTGTGCCATACTAAGAAATGCAGGGGGAGGGGGCAGGACCACAGAAGGAGGTGTTCTCTTCTGTATTATTTTGTTTGAAAAAGGGGAGAGACTTGGGTATTTAAGTAGTGTTGAAAAACTGTCAGTAGATGGAATAAAATTTTAAATAGTAAATCAAGTAAGGCTCCTGAAGATATAAGAAGAGATAGGACCCTAAATCCAATAGTCCCTGGTTTTGTAATCATGCAAAAAAGCAATCACAGATAGATATCTATTCTTCCATCTTTGTGTGGGCCCTTTAAACCTTCTCTGTAATAATTGTGCTCCATGTGGGCAGGAACTGCATCTGTCTTTTTCATCATTGAACTCATCATGCCCATAGTAGATGCCTAACAAATATGTAGTTAAATATACTACATGGATTTATTATGCAAGACATTATCTATAATTATATATAATGCAAGACACAGGAAAGAGAACTTGGAGCAAAGACTAAGAGCCATAGAATGGTGTTTTAAAGATCTAAATGCATCTTAAACAGAACAGGAGCTCAGCAACATCTTTTTCTAACTCAAACCTTGGGACTCTATCAAGAGGCAGCACAGTTTAACACCTGTTTAGTCTGCTGCCTTTGGACCCAAGAAGCCAGCTTTTAGTTCCATACTTTATCACTCCTGGGACTTATTCTGCCTGTCCCATTTCCTCTTCAAATAAATGATTATAAACTTAATTTGCACATTAGAATTATCTAGGAATCATTTATAAAATAAGAGTCCCCTAGCCCTGCACACAAAAATTCTAATTTGATTGTTCTGGGCTAGGCCCCAGACATCTGGAATTTTAACTGGAATTTTAACTTAATATGCAGAGGGTGGTAAGAATCACTGCCTTATACACTGTTCATGGAAGTATAAAGGAATATAACTACCTGGAACAACTATTTTTTAGTTCCACAAAAACTGAACTAAAGCAGATGCTATGATTCCACTCCGAGGCCTATGACTAAAGTCATGCTTGCATGTGCACCAAGAGCCCACACAAGAACTTGTGTGGTGGCATTACCTGCAATAGCACTGGGTAAGAGGCTACACAGATGGCCTACACCATTGATAGTGGTATATCCATGTAACAGATATTGCTACACATACACACCGAGAATTTCAAAAATGTGATACAAAAACATTATATCTGATTTATTTTCATAAAGACTAAAACAGGCAAACATAATTCATGATGATAGAAATTAAAATGTTGGCCATAATAGTCATTGGTAAGAAATGTCAGGGGGCACAAAATATGGCCTCAGGGGTGCTGGCCATGTTTGTTCATCTGAGCAGTTATGACACAGCAGTGTTGAGGTGGTTGGTGCCCAGAAGCCAAGGACCACCAGGAGCACATCTGTAGAAACAGTGACTTCTACCTGTTGCAGCAAGAGGAGACCAGTCCTAAGGGAAACTGTGGGTATCTCACAGAGGGAGGAGTTAGGCAAAGGGTGTATGTGGTTTTGAAGCTACAATTAGTCGCTGGATAAAATGGACAGGAAGTGGTCAAAATTTATAAACAGGGGTTTCTGGAACAATTGGACATCTCAGTTTTAGAACACAGAGTCTCTTCCATGTTCATGTTGGGTCCATTTATGTGGCATGACCTTGGAACCCATCAATCCAAATAGGAAGAGTTAAAGCAGTTGGGACTTTTCTGTGATGGACTTGATGGTTTGGTCAGTTGGGTCCATGTTTGCAAGTTATAGTGCAACCCCTCTGAAAAGCTAATTTTTCTGATTCATTCCCTTTTCACAGTCCAGCTGCCAGTGGGATAAATTATATTTTTATTTCTATGTAGCTATATACTACATATTAATATTTATATTTTTGGAGTTTTTATACTTGGTACATGAAGTCTCTTGACCTACATTATACTTCCATAACATTTTTTAATATGAAAAATTATAATTAATTCCACCATTTTTCATTTGCTCCCCTTCTCTTCATCTTCTCTGGTGCTGGTCCACTGTTCCCACTGTGTAGCTGGTCTTTCCTAGTCCTGTAACCAGCCTTCCTTTGGAGGAGACAGCCTCTCAGTGTGGCTGCCTCTGAGTCTACAGCCTTCCAAGAAAAATAAGCTCCCCCTCCATCTCCTCAGACCTTCCTCCCACTTCTCCCAGGAAACCTGGTTGTGCTGGGACTTCCCACAGTCCCTCACCACAGGGCAGGGGGGAAAGGATACACTGGTCACCTCAGGTTAGCTTTCCACATCTCAGTTCTCCTTTTCTCTTAAACTCATATATTTCAAAAGTGTTGTTATCTGTGTGGCTATTCTGTTTATTAAAGAAACTTGCCAGCTAAGATTTTACCATCTGGACTTCTCAGACTATGACAGACAGATACACACATTCCCATGTTTGTCTTAAGACCTTCAGGGGACATCGTCTCTT
>PVHX01009609.1:0-75195 GCA_004024805.1 Geosciurus inauris | reverse complement strand
GCATTGCGAAGGTGGGCCTGGAGGAAATCTGCAAAGGAGTGGTGCTGCTGCCTGTACCAGTATTCCTGCGACAGCGCCTGCGCGGCGAACGAGCCCAGTGTGGAGGTGCTCAACCGCACCACAGCGTCCGGTGTGGCACAGTCCAGCAGGATCAGCTTGGCCTCCTCAGACACCCTGTGGTACAGCTCCTCGGTCAGGTCCCCGGGGCCCTGCCTCTCCAAGGCCTGCAGCACCACGGAAGCACAGGCGTTAGAGTGGTAGCCGATGAAGACGTCAGCGGGGCTGTACTTGTGCCTGGTGAGGAACTGATGGGCTTTCACGTTGGCAAACTGCTCTGCCCACCGTGTGAGCTCATGCACGATACCCTTCTGCCACCCTTGCAGCACGGAGCTGATGTCCAGGTAGTGCTTCTCCAACCGGTTAATGAGGGGCACTGGGAACTGCTCGTACACCACATTTTTCTCCTCTATGACAATCAGGCGGAAGTCAGGGTGGACCCGACACTTGACACGATGGGTGCCGAGCCCGAGGTCCACGTACTTCTGGCCCCCGAGGTAGACGTAGTACTGGTTGAGTGCATCGTACAGGCTCTCGTAGAGGTGCTGCAGGTTCAGCAGCACTACCATCTTGCCCGTCTCCATGCAGATTTTCACCCGGTTGATGTTTCTGCAGATCTGGGTGTACTCCTGGTCCCGGGGAAAACTAGAACCAAAGATGATCTCAGGCTGCTGGTCCTCACTTAAGAATGACTGCTGCAGGATCTGCAGGGCCATGTAGTTTTGGGTCAGCACAAGCAAGTAGCGGGACTCAGCATCTTCCAGCTCCCCGACTGCCACCCTCTGCAGTCCCCCACAAATGTTCTGTTTGATAAGCTCCAGGGTGCTGACCTCTCCCACGTCCCCGGCCTCAGGTAAACTGGCCATGAAAATGTCCAAAGCTGGGACGTCATCTTTGCCACTAAAGTTCCGAAGGACTGCCCAAGCAATATCCTGTGGGGAAGGCTTCTTGTTAGATGCTCTGGCGGTGGCGAAGACCATCTTGATGAGGCTATAGTAGTCGCGAAGCCCGAAGAATTCCTTGTTCTGCCTCTGGCACACTGTTTCATAGGCTTTGGCTAAGGGAGCAAAGTACCCTCGGACCCTGTCCTGCACCAGACTGTCTGAAGAGCAGATCCCTCTGGCACTCTCTATGAGCTCCTTCTCACTGGGGCTGCCACGGGACACAAAGATGCCCCGGTTCATCTTGGCGGGGTCAAGGGCCCAGTTGGAAATACCTATAAAGCCAACTTTTTTGTGGGGAGCAGGATCATCTTCAATGCACCCATCTTCTAGCAGTGGGTGCAGAGCCTTCAGGGGCATTTTGGGAGAATCTTCCGCCAAGCCGACCTCATCCAACACCACCACGGACACATACTGCTGCAGGTCTTTCCCCTGCTGGAAGCGAGCACACTGCTTAAAGGTGTTTATGATGCCCTGCGGGGTACAGTGGGGGCTACACTGGAATGACACCAGGTGGACCTGCTTCAGGCTGCGGAAAAGAGCAGAGTGTGAAGCCTGGCCCTGCATGGCATCTGCCACAACGGTCTTGGCAAGAGATTTGGAGCTGCCAGGCTTTCCCACCAGGAAGAGGGGTATCTTCAGCTCAATGCAGATGACCATCATGAAGACATTCTCCTTCAGAGCCAAGTTCCGGGCTATGGTCTTCCTCAGAGGTACCCCACTCAGAAAAAGATCCTGTGCATGCGTGATCTCATCCAGGATGACCCTGCTGTCATCATATGGTTCTGGAAAGAACCTACAAATGGCTCTCCGGTAGGACTCTTTCTCCTCTAGGGAAGCATGGTAACAGACCCCCACGGCCAGCACCAGGGACCAGAGGACAGGGTCTCTCCTGAAGTTATTTTTGCTGACACTGGTCTCGCAGAGAAAGGTGTTCAGCTCCACCAAGAGCATCTCGCTGTGGTCATGAAACCATGTGAACACCTTCACACAGCGCTCCACGTCCCGGAGGCTGACAAAATGGCACTCATTTTCAGTGTTCCTCATGAACCTCTGAGAGGCAGAGAGCACTTCCGTGATCACACAAGTCTCATCCTCGCTGATACTGACGTGGTCCACCAGTCTCTGCACAATCTGCTGGATGTAGAGCTTCTCAGCAGTGTCGTTCAGCTGCCCAAAGTCCCACACCAGAGGAATCAGGCTCGGGGGCAGGGCATGGACACGGTACACCAGCTGCCTGAGGGGAATGGAGCCCAGCCTGTCTGCCGTCTCCTCTGCACTGACCCTGTATCCCAAACCAGCTGACTCCAAATGGCAGATGGTCTCCTGGGAGTGCTTCCTGTAAGGGTTGCAGGCAGCTATGATGTGCAAGCCTGAGTCCTCCTCCAGGGGCTGGCCATTCACAGTATGGTCACACAAGATTTCCTTAATACAGCTTATGGCTTCTGTTGTGTTGGCTTCATCAAAAAACAAAATGGTGTCCAACTGGTGTTGGTTCTTATTGGACAAGGCAGTTTTCTCAGCCTCCAAAACTTTGGAGTGGATCATGGCTGCGGTTGTTCCTCCATGGACCTTGACCAACTTCATGGTCTCAGCCTGGGCACCAGCACGCCACAGATCACTACGGAATTTAATGAGCCTGGTTTTCCCACAGCCGGTTTCTCCCATGATAATAACTGGGATCCCACACCTGAACCGCATCTCAATGGCGAGAATCTTGAGCATGTTGTCCGTTGTAAGCTCATATGTTTCATCGGGGTCAATGGCCCATGGGATTCCTAGTGCCAGGCAGAGTCTCAAGAGCTTCTCATGTCTGGGCAGGTTATCAAAGTCAACATTGAAGGGCACCCTCTGAAGTGACAGCCCTTTGTACAGCTCTGCTGTCATGACATCTTTCTTGATTATCTCCCCATTGCGATGGTTGATGGCGTCAATGCTGCCATTCTCATTGGGTCGGAGATGGAAGCCTATGAATGTCATGGTCTCGTGGTCGCCATTGAAGAACACATATGGGTGAGGCTCTGACTCCCACCTCCTCCGGAGAGTGAAGGGGGCAAGCTCTTCTTCATCAACCCCATCCATGGTGACCATGTGCTTCCCTGGGCTCTGGTCAGAGGTATGAAGTGTTGGTGTGGCAAAGTCTCTTGCCATGAGGATCATGAAGGTGACCACAAAGTTCTTGAAGCCCTGCAGTGTGTCTCCAGTACAGCGTGGATTGCAGAATGGAGAGGCCTCACAGTCCTTGAGCTGACAGTTGAGGAACCGAGCAAAATTCTGGAGCTCTGACCAGGAGGGGTTGATGACCCCACAGTATATGAGGAGGTGCTGGATGCACTCCCCTGGGGTGCCTTCAACAGAGCCTTCTTGGTATTGAAATGTGTCTAGGTTTTGTTTTTGATGGAATCGTTTTAAATATTGGTAAGGTCTTTGGAAAGTGGCACTGCAGAACTCTCTCTCATCCATTCCAGGCTCTATGAAGCTCCTCTCAGGGCTCAACTCCATGTCTATCACTTCTTTGGGAGGTCTACAGGTGACTTTGGGGAATATTTCAAGAAAACTGAACTGGGGGGCATGTGGATTCTGCAAAGGAGAGACATAAATAGAAGTTAAAACTTGATTTCCTGGAAGATGCCCATGTGTTAACCCTCCATGCGGTCTACACTGGATGGACCTTTATGGAAAAAATCACTTGCATGCACGTAGCTTTCTGCAGCCTATTGTTCATAGAGGCTGGCATCTGTACTTTAGGGTATTACAGAAGCTCAACTATGGCAACTTCATTATTAACCAGGAAGCCATTTTCAATCCTGTGGCTCAGTCTCTCCACCAAGCACGAACACGTGTGCAACCACAGAACTCCTGCCAGCTAATGAGTTTTCATGTGTGAAGTCTCAATGCCATCTTCGCTGGCAGCAAGGGAGACAGTGACCATCAACAGAGGACTCTTCCACACTCAGCATTCCTGGGACTCAACTCAGACACACCTCACCAATCTGACAGATCCAGACAAATCCAAGATGCTGCCAATAAACACAAGAGCATTCTCATTTCAGACATCATTAAGATCTAAGTCCGAGCATGCATTTCTCCTTACACTGTACTCGCTGCTCCCCTAAGGTGAGAGTGGGAAACAAGATGTGTCACCCCAGGCCACAGGCCATAGAATCAAAGGTGTGCTGTGATCACCTGCAAATGCCCTGTGTACATACCAGCTTTGAAGACCTCTTTGGCAGTACTGAATTTCCTTCTGGAATTTCAATGATATATAAATGGCATGGGTTCCTAAGCCACATTTTCCCACTTACATCCATTAAGTATTGTAAAATGAGGAGTTTGAAAAGAAAGATCCAAGTTCCAGTCTGTACCTAAAGATAGAGAAGCATGAGTTTGAAAATATACAATTGCCAACCATTTCTCCCAAACCCCAGGGCCTTCCTGTCTTATTCCTTGAGAGAAGGGTACTAATCACAGACAGTCATAGAAGGAAGGGAATCTTCATACAGGGAGAAGCAGGTGGGGCCCTGGGAATTACGCTTTCTGATGTGGCCATTCAGTTGCCATATGAGCACTTACCGAAGCAGTCACATCAAAGTGAAATATCATGGGCATTTTCTGATACTGAGCATCCCAGAAAGAGAGGAGGGAGCCCAGGATGTGGCTTTCATCCACCTGAGCATCAGTCAACCGAATAATCTTTAAAGGCACCTTTTCATTGTTCAACTTCTTTTTCAGTTTTTCATGCAATCTCTTCACATAGAGAGATTTCCCTGTAATGTTAAAATAAGGAATTAGATCCCAAGCCTGTGGACCAAGAAACAGAATCCAGAGAGATTAGAAGTTACTTCTCAGCCAAGAGCAGTGGTGCATGGCTTGTAATCCTAGCAGCTTGGAAGACTGAAGTAGGAAGATAACAAGTTCAAGGCCAGCCTCAGCTACTTAGTGAGGGCCTAAACAACTTAGCGAGAAAAAGGCTGGGGATGTGGTTCAGTGGTAGGGAACCCCTGGGGTAAATCCTCAGTTTAAAAAGAAAAATTTACTTCTCTGTGTAGAATTCAAAACTGATGCAATGCAACGTCAGATTAGAGCACAACTCCATCATGAAGCCAGAGTTCCCAGCAGTCTCCCACCCAGCATCCTGGCATTCTCCACAACGACAGCAGTGGAAATGTAATCAAGTAAAAGCAGAAGCATCTCCCCGGGGCAGGGAAGAGCAGGTTTTGTCCTGACAGGGTACAGGGCCACTCACGGGATGAAGTCAACAGAATTTAAGTCACTACCTCTTTCCAAAGAAATATGACAGTGACTGAAGGGAAGGGCAAAGGCACTCTTTTGAAGGCAGAGCAGCTGTGCCTCCTCTGCTCACACCAACATGACCCAGAAGAGGTCAATGGAGTTTATGCAAGAAAAAAGTGACCTGTACAGAAGTCCACGCAGGGGGAGGAGCAGGGCTCCTAGGAATTACAACCTGGGTGGAAAGAGGGTCTGCTTTTAGGGGAAGCACTGACTGCAGGGTCCCCTTCTAGGAGAAGCACTAACTGCTTTCCCACATGCAGAGGGGTGTCTTTTGAGGTGCTCACTGCTGCAGAGGAAGGGGTCACTAGGAAGCCCTGAGAGACTGCCCGCCCACTCCAGCATTCTCATTACCAACTCCTGCTCTCTCCGAGGCCACAATCCCCACACACATCTGGTCTCTAAACACAGCTGCAGCTGACGGGGTCTGTGCTGGGACCTGGTAGTGACGTGCCAGGTAGTCCTGGATGGCGTGGAGGGGTGCCTGGGGGATGAGGTGGACTTTGTGCTGGCTGAAGGCTGAGGGCAGGTAGCAGCACTCCCGTGCCACATCGCAGACCAGCACCAGCTGGTAGTCCTCCCGGGGACACTGTGTGCACAGGCTGCGGAACAGGGCCTCTGCCTGGCAGCCCACCTCATAGCTCAGCTGGTCTGCGAACAGCAGGCTGTAGATCTTGTGCCCCTGGGAAACAGGGGCCAGGCAGCGGTGCAGAAGCAGGGCCACCTCCTCAAACGTGGTCTCCGGGGTGCAGAGTAGCACCTCATCAAAGGTGGGCAAGGGCTGGTCTGGGGCCTGCATGTAGATGGCCAGGGCAGCCAACAGCACCTCAGAGTGGCCACACATGACCAGGTTGGGCTGGCCAGCCTGCAGGCCCACAGGGAGAGACCGCTCCACAGGAGGCCTGCCCATCCTGGCCAGGCGAGCCAGACAATGGCCCAGGGCCTCCAGGTCCAGGTAGCCAGGCAGGAAGACACTCATGCACTCCAGGGATTGTTCCATGATGCCCTTCAGCTTGGTCACCAGGCTGATCTCAGAGGATTGCAATGGTGGTAATTTTTCCAGCACTGTCCTCATGCAGTGTCTGGTGACCTCAATGTACCCCTCAGTGGCCCTTAAGATGTCAGCTGGAGCGCAGTTGTCTTTGATGAAGGACAGCATCATGAGGGCAGCTTCGCTGGGACTCTGCTTCCTGAGCTCACTGCTCAGGAGGACCAGCTGCTCAGCTGTGTAGAAGTTGAGGTAGAAGTGCTCCATGCGCTTCCTGCTCACGAACTCCTTCCAGTCATCCAGGAAGTGCTCCATCTGCCTGCAGAGGGCTTCCAGGAGCTCAGTGACATCGCCACTCTCTGTCAGCTGGCTTACCAACCCCAAGTGGAAGTCCATGCAGATAGAGACGCCGTTCCTAGGGCAGCAGTAGACCTTGGCAGTCCAGGTCCGGAACAGCATGTTTCCCGCAGAATACAGGTTCATGAAGGCTTGCACCAGCCGCTGCACGTGGCAGAATAACTGGGGAAAACAGGGGCATGAGGCAGACGTCACAGTGAGTTACTGGAGGGGGATGTGCCAATCTAGACACACATGGGTTCTAATTTAAGGGGCTTGGGTTCACTCCTCTGACAGGGACACTGGGACACATGATCAGCCTAATGAGAGGGCTCCCTTCTTAGGGAAGTGATCAAGTGGAAGATAAGAATGTCGACAGTGGGCTGGGCTGTGCTCGGTGGTAGAGCACTTGCCTAGCATGTGCCAGGCCCTGGCTCTATGTCCATCACTTGGGAAAAACTGGCAATTGTGAAGTACAAATAAGCTGTAAGGAAAGAACCTATAACACAAGAGAGAGACTATTACACATAAACCAACAACCTGTGTCAACACTTAGGTTTTTTGGTTTTTTTTTTTTTTTTTTTTTGGTTCTGAGGATTGATTGAACCCAGGGCACTCTACCATTAAGCTATGTCTCCAGCCATTTTTATTTAGAGACAGGATTTCACTAAGTTGCTGAGGCTGGCCTCTAACTTGCAATTCCACTTCCATTGCAAGAATGGAAGTGGAAGTGGAAGATAAGAATGTCAATGGTGTTGGGGGAGGGAAAGGGGAATGGGTGTAGTAAAGATGGTTGAATGAGATGGTCATCACTACCCGAGGTGCATGTATGAAGACACAAATGGTGTAACTCCATCTGGTTTTCAATCAGAGAAATGGAAAAATTGAGCTCTATATATGTACTATGACTTGAAATGCATTTAAATAAATTAATTAAAATTTAAAAAAAAAGAATGTCAACGGTGGGCTGGGCTGTGCTCAGTGGTAGAGTGCTTGCCTAGTATATGCCAGGCCCTGGCTCTATGCTCAGCACTAGGGAAAAAAATGTCAACTGTGAAATGCAAATCAACTGTAAGGAAAGAACCTATAACACGAGAGAAAGAGACTATTACATAAACCAACAACCCTAATTACTTCAGGTATTGTGTTTTGTTTTTTGGTTCTGAGTATTGAACCCAGGGCACTCTACTATTGAGCTATGTCCCCAGCCACCTTTATTTAGAGACAGGATCTCACTAAGTTGCTGAGGCTGGCCTCTAACTTGCAACCCTCCTGTGTCAGTTTCTTGAGTCACTGGTGTTACAGGCATGTGCCACCACACCTGGCTTGGTTACTTTAGTTTTGATAGAGTGCCCATTGGAATCTTGAGGTGTTTGACTTTTGCCAACTTACAGAGTAAATGAAGCCATTCGTGCTTCTTCCTAAGAACTATCTGCCTGGTCACCTCCTGTTAAATGCAGCTGATTAACCACCAGCTGGTGACAGATCTTTCTGATGCTCTTAAGGAGGAGCTGATGCCTCCAAGGCCTGTCCCTGTCAGATGTGGATCCAGGCAATGTGCACCCTGCAGACCCACCAACTCCACTCTCTGGAGTCACTCTGTCCACCAGAGGCCAACCTCTGCCCCTTCCCCTTTGCAGGCAGCGGGGCAGTGAGCATGCCCAGCCTGAGGTAACAGCAGCACCTGCTCACCTCGGAAAACCTCTCCACTTCCACACTCTTGTGGTCTTTCTTGCCAGACATCAGCATCAGCTTGTTTAAAAGATCCTTCAGCTCTTCCAAAGAATAGGAGCGCTCTGGCTCCAGGCCACTGTGACCCCCAGGGAGGATCAGGTGCAGGACGACATCCGGGGAGATCTGGGAAGCACAACACATTCAGAGCCATTCACTAGCCATTCACTAGCCATTTTCTAGTGGCTAAAACTCTGATTCTGCAGCAGGCCAGTGCATGCCACCAACACCGCACCTAGAATCTGGGAGGGCTCACCTTCTGGTCACCTGTGGATGCCCTGATCTCATAGATGCCTCTGCTGTTGATTGCTGTGGCCAGGGATAGGGACGAGAGCTCGATGGATCCATGGCTTTCCTTCACTGTCTTCAGCCACTCCAAGTTCCTGGCAGAATCTCGCTATTGGGACAAAAGTAGAGAAAATGAGCCAGGGTTTGAATGACTGTCTTCCTCCCTGGCCTCCTCCTGCCTCTGTCCTTCCTGGGCAAACTTCACCCACCCTCCTCCAGGGCTCCAGGTGTAGCTGCTCACCCAGTGCCTGTGGCTGTCTCAGATGCCCCTGCCTGGTCCCTCAGGACCCTGGACACTCAGTGTCGCTATGCTGGTGCCTGGTTCCTAGCTGACACTTGCAGTGCATATAACCTGCACTTCTGGATGATTGGGTGGAGGGCCACAGGCTGCACTCCCAGGTGGAAGGCCACCATCCTGCTGGGTTCCCAGAACAAAGGCCCTCTGAGGAGAGATGCTTGACAGAACGAGTCCTATGTTCTTAATGTGCTGCCATGGTCCCTGAGCATGTCCAGAAGAACTTAGGAAAACTTGCAACAGAATGTGAGCTGCTAGCAGAAAAACTTCAAACTGCTCTCTCTCTGCATCTCACTGACCCCCAACCACGAGCAGGACCAGCTGTCCCAAGGCTGGTGCTGGCCTCTGGACATCTCTGCTCATTGGGTGAGTTATGTAATGTAAGTTCACTTCGACCCTGGTACAGGCAGTTTACTTAAATGTTTATTTTTTCTGATAAAAAAAATTAATCAAGCCGGGCGCGGTGGCGCAAGCCTGTAATCCCAGCACTTAGGGAGGCTGAGACAGGAGAATCGCGAGTTCAAAACCAGCCTCAGCAACGGCAAGGCACTAAGCAACTCAGTGAGACCCTTTCTCTACATAAAACACAAAATAGGGCTGGGGATGTGACTCAGTGGTCGAGTGCCCCTGAGTTCAATCTCCAGTACCAAAAAAAAATTAATCAATATCAATTGTGAAAAATACCCGAAAGTAACAAAATAAAAGGACAAGTACTACCATTCAGAGAAAACCACTGCACACCCTTTCGCACACTTCCTACCTGCTCTTCGCACACTGTCCTGTAGGGTGTAGAATGCTCTTAACATGCAGTTCTGTAGCTCCCTTCCAACCCAAGACAAGAAAGCATTCCCATACATGAAGAAAAGCTAGTTTTAAATATCAGTTTAAATGGCTGACTACATGCCTCCATGGCCGTGTGCCCTCAAAGCACAGCTGCTCCCAGGGCTGCAAGATTGCCATGCCTTGGAACCAGGAACAAGACTCACCAGCTTACTGGGCAGGTGGCGGTCATTTTGCAGAGCCTTCCAGAGTTCTTTCAGCAGTTCCATGAACTCGCTGAAGCCTGCCTTCTTGTCTAGCTTGTACAGCAGGGACGCATAGCCCTGCACAGCATCATCAAAGCAGGCCACTCGGTCGACATCGATGTCATTCTCTCCGGCGGAGATGGAGGCCAGGTCCACAAACACCTGGAGCTCAGTGATGCCTGGAGCAGAGAGGGGGTCAGCATAGGACCACTCCACGATGCTGGACAACTCACATCTAGGGCACAATCCTCAGTGAGGCCATCGATAGACAGTAAACATCTAGGGTGTGCTCCACTTCCTGCCTTCAGTTAGGACTTCAGGACACCTTTTCTTTTGCAGCATATGATGACCCTATTGACCAACACCTAGCCTTTACCAAACAATGTCCCAGGCACTGTACTAGGCTTGTGTGAACCTTATTTCCTTTAATTCACAAACATCATCACTTAAATAAAAATGAGTTCAGTTGGTAAATAATGTGTGGACAATTAATTATTTTAAAAAACTGAGATAATTCTCCTGGGGTTAATTACTAATCAAAGAATGTGCATCAAAGCAGACTCAGGAGTACGAAGTGGAAATAGCACTGCTCCAGATGAGAGCTGGAGCCAGTGTAATCTCAGTGCCAACAGGAAGTGGCCTGGAGGGTGTGCCAGTGCTACCCCTGCTCCACTTCCTTGGCCTTTCTTACCCCCTCCCTCATCTAATCCACACAACCACGCAGGCTTCCCAGCCCTAGGCTGGGAGAGAAATGCACAGCTTCCACAAGCTTGCTGCAACATCTCCCTGCAAGCAAAAGCTTGCCTGGGTCTCTGGCAGAATGAGCTGGAAGGAGCAAAAGGAGTCAGGATGCTTAGGAAAACAATGCCAACATCCACAGATGGAGACAGCAGCAAAGGAAACAGTTTTAACCAGAATCCTGAAAAGCAAACTCTACTGATGCAATCCTGATGCAAACTCTACTGTGGGCCTGGAAGCAGACACTGCACTCCATGTAACGCACACATGTGATTGAGGCAGGATATACTTGAATTCAGGAACCCCATTTGGCAAATACCTGAAACTGAGATCCCCTCGTACCTCCCAGGGCCTCATGCAGCCAGCTGACCAGCTCCTTCTGCCGGGCCAGCTCTTCCAGACACTGGCGGCGGGGCTTGCTGATGTCCTGCAGCATCTTCTTAGCCTGGATGAACTGCGGGCTGATCTGGTCTAGTTTCTCATGGCGGGTGGCCTCAAAGTCATCATTCTGCAAGATAAAACTCGGCTGTGAGCTGCGCCAGAGACCACCCATGCCTGCTCTCCTGAGTGCCTGGACCAGCAGCTGCAACAGCAACAGCATGACATACTCTTACACCAAGGATAGCATGACCTCCATGGCCCTCCTTGCTGGACTGCAGTAGCTACTGTCCCCAGTACCCAAGGTCCCATGGGGAAGCTTTCATGGACTTTGAAACCTGTTCCTCACAGCGTCCCCACCAGCTCCATGTCCTTGGCTTCTCTGGGGGAGTTACTCGCAGACGTACCAAAGGGTTCAAGTTTAAGTATGGACAAATCTATACTCTGTGCTAAATTTTAAGCACTATCATGCCTGTCTCTACTCAAACATGGGCCACACACACCTTAGAAACCTTAGGCTAGGAAACAGGAAGAAGAGACTACAATAGGAGATACAACAGGAGCAAAGTAGCTGTTGGCATTCCCACTGGAACTAGGAGAGGTAACTGGACACCTGACAAAATATTTCCTTTTGTGCTTTTATAACTAAAACAGATGAGATTCCTCTGGAAAGGGGATGGTTTCTCTATCCTGAGCTTTTGGTTTTTATACCAGCCTAAGAAAACTCACTAGCTAAGTAACAGTCACACTGTCTCAAGCAAAGGTAAAAACGCATGCCATGGAATATTCCAGCCTCGGTGCAGCCCAGATAAGAGCCCTTGAAGGGGGCTGCCACACTGCCCTTCCCAGAAGCCCTGGGGCTTCTGAGGAATCTGAGATACGCCCCCACATCACGGTAGTCCCCAGCAAATAACTTACAAATTTTATTAAAGTGTTAAGAACACCGAAGTCACCGGTCAATCCAAAGTTCTTTTTGACCTGCACAATGACCTTGGCCAAGTGGATTGCCTGGTGCAGGCTATGGTACTCCTTGATCTGCTGAACGCGCTTTGGGATCCAGTTCCTCTGGGCCTGGGGGTCTACTTCACACAGGATCTGGAGGTCTAAAGTCAGGTCATTGTATTTATCTACAAAGTCCTTGAAGATGACATCAATTTCTGCAAAGGTCACCTCTCCTGACTTCAGATCCTGATACAGTTTCATGAACCTTTGGTAACAAGGTAAGTATAAGTACTCATGGGCCTCTAGAAGCGCAAGGGTTAGCCTTCCAGACTCCCCTTTTGGATCGCTCAATGACTCTGCAGCTTCTTCCCAGAAGATCTGAAAGATGTGGCTGTCCATCAGCGAGTCTATCCTTCCAGCCATTTCCTGGACCTCACAGCCCAAGTTGTAGTGTGTCATTTGCTTGCAGGCTGAGGACTCCGGGTGGCTCACCCTCACAGCTTCATTCAGTCTTTTGTGGTTCAGGTCTTCTGAGTGTCTTGCTTCAATCTCTCCAAAATCCACTTTGGAAATCACAAGGAAACATGGAATTTAAATTGCTAGTCATAGTAGCATCTCATTTTACTTTCTCAGTATTTCTAATCACTTCTTTAAGAAAACACAAGTAAATACCATTGCTAGGATTTTTTTCTCAGTAAGAATTCATCCCTCCTCCCCTCCATCCTGCCTTGGGCTTATTCATCAGTTTTTATGATAAAGAACAGACTGTAAGCTCTTGTGTGGAGAGGACAGTTGGAAACACACATACATCCCCCTCTCTCCCAAAGCCCACTCCTGTGACAGATTAGAAATTGTTTTTAAGCCGGGCGCGGTGGCTCAAGCCTGTAATCCCAGCACTTAGGGAGGCTGAGACAGGAGAATCGCGAGTTCAAAGCCAGCCTCAGCAATGGCGAGGCGCTAAGCAACTCAGTGAGACCCTGTCTCTACAGAAAACACAAAAAATAGGGCTGGGGATGTGGCTCAGTGTTCGAGTGCCCTGGGTTCAATCTCCAGTATCAAAAAAAAAAAAAGAAAGGAAATTGTTTTTAAAAGATCATAATCATCAGGAACAAGGAGAGCAAAAGGAGCCCCATAGCAACATAAGCTGGAAAGTGGAAAGACAGCCACACTAGTGACAAATGACATTTGGGGCCTGAGAACACAGACCCTGAGGCCACAGCAGATATGAGCTTAGCCAGGCCCAGAACAAGCTCCCAGCATGCAAGGACACTAGCTGCTAAGGTCACCCTAGACCAGGAGATAAAGAGGGAAAAGGAAGTGGGTTAGAACCTGTTAAAGGAGTCAGTGAGAGTCCACCCCCACCATGGACACAGAAGGGGGCTGCCCTCCACTTGGCAAGGGGTAAGAAGGACCACCGGCAGGGCTCTCAGGCCCAGAGGCTACTTCTAGACACATATCTGTCCTGGGAAGCCACAGAGGAGAGGGAGTATTCAATCTAATGGCACAACCACTAGGGCAGGAGAGCAGGAATACAAGCAGAGACTCACACTCCTCCTCTCCCTCTTGGCTCCAGAAACCTGGCAGCAGGCAGAGGGCTGCAAATGTGAGCAGCCCACAAGAGGAGCCCTCAAGGACCAAGACAATTCAAGGGCAGCCACAGAGGCCCATGGGCCACAGCCCAGAAGTACTCAGTCTGTCAATCCACTTGTGGAGACTTGTCATAGACACAAACAAAAATCTCCAACTAGAATAGGAAATGCTTTAATGTGGGAAACAGATACCAAAAACCCAGCAGGGCTGGTGTAGCTCAGAGTGCCTACCTGGCAAGCACAAAAGCCTAAGTTTGGGCTGGGACTGTAGCTCAGTGGTAGAGCGCTTGCCTAGCATGTAAGGCAGGGTTCAATCCTCAGTATCACATAAAAAAAGAAAAGAAAAAGCCTAGGTTCCATACCCAGCATTCAAAAAAATAAAGAAAGAAAAACAAGCCAACAGATAAAAGCAACTTGGATGAAACAAGAAACTACACAAGGAAAAGAAAAAAAAGAAAACCTTTAAATTTATCAATAATCTCTGAAAGAAAACATACTACAATCAGGAACCATGAGAACAGCATAGTATATAAACCCGTATTTTTCAAGGAAAAAGAGTGTACCTTTAAATTCAATATATGTGAGAGGTGAAATGAAAGTTCAATGTCCTGACTGCAGGAAGAGGTTGAGGAGAAAGCTCAGGAAGCAAAGCCCAAAACAAGAGAGATGTTACAGGAGTCAGGCAACTGCACCAGGAGGCCCAGCAGCTGCTGATGTGAACCCAGCAAGAGGGAAAGCACAATTAGCCAATTTAGGAGAACGGCCTACAGCTCTGAGACTAGATCTCCAGCTAAGAAAGATCTACCAGTGCCCAGTCCTGGAGACAGAAAAGAGATCAATGGCCAAGCACAGTTTTATGACAATTTCAGGACGCCAGGGCCAGACAGCTCTCGAGAGCATCCAGAGAAGGACAATAAACCTCACACAGAGAATCTGTAACAAGGCCGCATCTAATGTCCCAACACAGCACTCAGGCGGCACTCTGAAGGAAATTCTGTCCCTGGTCCAACAATGCACTTACAGGAGGAGCACCATTCTGTATCTGGCCTCCTGTGCCCCCTTCCCAACAAGCAGCAGATGCCACACTTCTGTCAAACAGAAGTTAAGTGCAGGCCAGGATGCGGGACTTGCCCTACCAGCCCAGAGGCCAAGGCAACCTCGGGAGGCAAGGGGAGATTGAGGGCTACCTCTCCGCCAGGTAAAATAAGCCCTCTGTCCTAGGATACCTTTCAGAGACATCCACTCAGACAACTGGTACAGTTTGGGGTTGAATTAGAAATAAAAACAATGAAAAATGGGAAAAAGGAAATAACAAGACAAGAAATGCAATTCCACCAGCTATGGAAGCTTTGTGCCAGAACCGTAGAGTAGCCATGGTCCACTACACGGCTCGTTTGTGAATCCTGCATTCACACCATGGGGAAGGCCTGACCTGGAAGAATGCTCCAGTAACTCAGGACACCACTGGGAGTGACAGGGCAGCAAGCAGTCTCACGTGCTGGGCACAGACTGGAGGTAAATCTACACCTACCCCCTTGGGAAGCCAGCACAGGTCCCTGACACTGGGAAGTCGGGGATGCTGACAGGCGTGGAGGCACACCAATAAGAAAGTATGAGGTGAAGGTGCTTCCCCGAGAAGCGCATTGGAAATGTGGCTAAGAACATTTTTTAAAAGCTTCTCCTTGCAAAATAAGGCCCCACTATTGGTGGCCTGCTTCTGTCCCTGCGATAGCTCTCAAGGGTGTCCAGCACGACTGCGGGGAGCAGTACCTTGGACGAGGTGCTTCACCTTCCCGCACAGCCTCAGCAGGCTGTCCACCTGTCTCTTCTCTCTCTTCAGAAACATGACTTCACCCATCCTCCAGTGCAGTGTCTCTTCCATGTCACATTTTTTCTCTTGGAATGAAAACCTTTTTCTCTCTGGAAAACAATGACAAAGTCAGCTAGTGAAAAACAAACTTCATGGCACCCCTTTCTCTCCCTGGGAGTCCTGCAGTCACCACTAGAGGGACAAGGAGGCCTCCACTCCGTGGCGTGGATGAGGACAGCCAGCACATGTATGAACACGGGCTTCTTACCAACCTGGCCTCAGCTCACCTAACTGCCACAGGTCCAGAAACTGACTTTTATGTTTCAGAATCAGCTCCAACCGTCCAATCAATATGGACCCGTCCAGGACGTCACCGGCAACCTTTCTGAAGGCAGAGCTCATGGCATCCATCAACTTTTTGGCGTCCTCTGTGATGTTGGCTAAGAGCTTCTCATCCGTCCCTGATCAGATGAGAAGCACGGTGACCTGCGGGCCTCCTACCTCCTTGCCGCTGGAACCTCACACCCAGCCCCATGCCTACACAGCGCTGACAATAATCGGTGGTGTTTCCAGATGTGCTAATGCCTCACTCAGCTGTGAGGTTCAGGTATTACCTAGTACACCTCCTGACTGGGAGGAGGAGACCTTCCTAATTGCCAAAGTCAGCCGGGAGAACCACAGTGCTCAGGGTTGAAGGCCTGTGCTCATGTTACACTGAACATGTTTCTTGGACTACACATAATCTCTTTTGAAGTTCACCTATCTTGAGAATCCCTGTAGTTGTACAAATATAAACTGAAACAAGACAAGCTCATACATCACAGGCCACTCCATGGGTGCAGGGAAGCATCTGCACAGCACCCGAGAAGGAGACAGATGCATGCTGTGGCTTCACACTCTGCCTATCTTGTCTGCGAGTCAAAACCTGGAATGTGAGCTTTTGGATCAACTTAGCAACATTCTAAAATGTGCTTACTTTAACTTCCAGACTATTTATCATGCAAAAATATAAGGAATATGAGTATTATGAGAAAACCAAGTTTATCTTTACCATTAGAAACAAAGATAGGGGGCTGGGGTTGTGGCTCAGTGGTAGAGTGCTTGTCTAGCATGTGAGGCACTAGGTTCAATCCTTAGCACCACATATACATAAATAAAAATAAAAGCCCATGAACAACTAAAAAAATAAATTAAAAAATAAAACAAAGATAGCAGGGAGCTAGGGTGCAGCTTGGTAGTAGGGTGCTAGTCTAGCAGGCACAAGGCCCTGGTTCAATCCTCAACATCACACACACACACATGTGTGTGTAGTTTTGTAGTTTCATTCATAACTACAAAAACACAGAGGCAACTGAGATGACCTTCAGTGGGAGAATGGAGCAACCCAGGCACATCCAGACAAGAGGGCTTTACTTTATAAACGGAACAGAGCCATGAAGCCAGGAAAAGACAAGGAAGAGCCTTAAATGCACACTGCAGAGTTTGTGGAGTGTGAACTTTCCAAAACACAACATACTCTTCCCCAGCAAGCTGCTGTGGCCAGTGCACAGACCGCACACTACTCCTGTCTTTTCCCTGGCACGGAAGGGCACAGCTGGTTTAGCTGAGACAATCATTTGCTCTGGGTTGTTATTGCCACACCCAGTGCTCTCCCACTACAGGATCTGAATCTAGCAATTTACACATAAACCTGTACCATCATTTCCAGGGAAGTGCACAACATTTGGGAAGGAAGTGGCTGAACAATCACTACATGTTTTGTTAGTTATCAATATTGGTCTCAAAATATGATGCATGGGCTTCACAGGGAGGCAAGCTGGGCTTGGATTTGAGTTCTAAACACTTGTTATCTTTGAGATAGTAAGTCTCCAACACCCTGAGCACTTCCATTCCCTCATCTGGAAATCAAAGGCCTTGAGGACTTTCAGAGGGGATGCTTCAAGGACAGTGTGTCTCCTCAGGAGCCCATGTCCAACATGCACTCAATGAAGAGTAGCTCTTTATTACATGAAATGCCCAGTACCTGCCTGGGCACCTCCTCCCATCCTGCCTTTACCAAACCTCAGCACATGCAGCTGAGGATCAGGTCAAGTACCTTGCCCTGTTCTGCCCAAGGAAGGACAGCAACCCCAACCAGCCCTACACACACCGTACAACTTGAAGAGCTGCTTCACATCTGGCCCCGTGAGCAGGTGTTCAAGAATCTCATCCAGGCCTTCCACAGCCTCTCTGTTGTTCCTGGGCCAGGACTTGTTGATCACAGCAGACACGAGGCTGCCAAATTTCTGCAGATCATGACAGGAGATTCCCTCCAGGACACTAATATGAGACTAAAAGAAAATGAATTAAAAAGAGAGAACTTCAGAATATTTTACCAATTTGTTTTTTTAATGACACAAGTTAGCACTCAACAGCATTTCAGAAATATACTGAAGCTAGTTTTATAGTGTATCAAAAAACCAGAAGAGAGGCTGGGTACAACCCCCTGGTAAAGGGGGAACTTAGCTTGTTGGAGGCCCTGGCTTTCATCCCCAGTACTGGGAAAAAAAGAGAGAGAGAGAGAGAAAATGTAAAATATTTAATATTTCCTAGAGTGTTCCCATTTGCATGTGGCCTGGATCCTATTGTGAGGTGCCAGAGATTTGAAAATGTGTGCACACACAAACACATCCCAACAACCCCAAGTCACATGCCCTCCCAGCTCACTGCCAGCTTCTGCATTTCTCTTCGACTTGCCTGTCATAAAAAAATACTAAAAACAAGATGAGGAAACCTTACTACATTGTGTATCTTATGTCATGAGCTGTGATTCTCATAAAGACTGCCCTCAAATACCACAGACACTCCAATTCTCCTTCTAAAGCTTCACCAAGAAACAATATGTGTTTCTTCTTTGGGTTCACATTTTTTAAAAAAAAAAGTTTCAGTAATCAGTAAAAAACACAAGGTGAACTGGCAATGCATAAAAAGTTACAAACCACTATGATGAAGTAGGTTTTTTTATTTTTTATTTTTTGGTGATGGTACTCGGGATTGAACCCAGGGCCTTGTGAATGGTAGGCAAGCACTCTACCAACTGAGCTATATCCTCAGTCCTAATGAAATAGATTTATCCCAGGCATAAAAGGATGTTTTAACATCAAAAATCAGTTATTCAGCTGGGTGCTGTGGCACATCACAGCAACTCACGAGACTGAGGCAGGAGGATCACAAGTTGGAGGCCAGATTCAGAAACTTAGTGCGGCTCTGTCTCAAAATGAAAAATAAAATGAGCTGAGGATGTGACTCAGTGACAAAGCACCCTTGGGGTTCAATCCCCAGTACCACATACACACACAAAAAAACATTAATACATCATACCAGTAGAAAAAAGTGACACAACCATTTAATAGACACAGAACAAGTATCAGACAAAACTCTAAGAACAAGACAAGGATGGCCAATTTCACCACTTTCACACTCCCAGAGTTGCTATCCAGGGCAATTAGTCAGGATAAAGGGGAAAAAGGTGTTGGAATTAGAAAGAAAGTACTATCCTCATAGGCAGATAACAAATCATCTATATTGAAACCTCAAAGAAGATGCCCTCTCCCACATATAACCCACTAGAGCCAATAGATAAGCTGAGAAGCTGCAGGATACAGAGATAATGTGCAGTTCTATTTCCATATGCTCATGATGAACAATCCAAAAACAAAATTGAGAAAATAATTTGTTACAATAGTAAAGGAATAATGTACTTAGTAGTAAATTTCACAAAAGAAATGCAAACCTCACCATCTAAAAACTGCAAACCATTGTTGAAAAGACATTAAAGACCAAAATAAATGGGAAGACATTCCAGGTTCAGAGACCATGAGATGTGACATTGTTAAGGGGTCAAAACTCCCCAAACTGACCTACAGATTCAAAGCCATCCCTGTCAGATCCCAGCTGCTTTTCTTGTAGAAACTGACAAACTGATTCTAAAATTTATATGGAATCCCAAGGGATCCAGAATAGCACACAATGCCAAAAGAGAAGAACAAATCAGGAGGACTCATGCTTTTGACTTTACGACCTCCTGGAAAGCAATGGCAGTGGAAACGTGGACGGATGTGAGGTGAACACTCTCAGCTGTGCTCAGCAGACCTTTGACAAAGGTGCCAAGATCACTCAAGGGGTGAAGTACAGTGCCTTCCTCAAATGGTCTGGGACAGCTGGAGCTCCACAGGCAAGAGAATGTAACTGGACCCTTACCTCATACCACATAGAAAAAGGAACTGATGTTAAGAACTAACTCAGAGCTTTCAGAGGGTTCGCTCCATGACAGAGCATGTGCTTAGCCTATGGACCAAGGTTTAACACCCAGTGCCAAAAACAAAACGAAACAAAAACCTTTTAGAGGAAGATACAGGTAAATCTTCATGACCTACAATTTAGCACAAGATTCTTTGATGTCAAATACAAACAACAAAAGAAAAAAAAGTAGACACATTGAATTTCAACAAATGTAAAAGCCTTCCCAGGCACAGTGAGGCACACCTGTAATCCCAGCTACTCAGGAAGCTGAGGCAGGAAGGTTACAAGTTTGTGGTCAGCCTGGGCAACTATGTCTCAAACTAAAAATAAAAAGGGCTAAAAATGTAGCTCAGTGGTAGAGCATCCCCTGGTTTCAATCCCTACTACCACAAAAAGAGAGAGAGAGAGGGAAAGAAAAAAGAAATTAAAAACCTCTGTGCTTCTAAAGAAACCACCAAGAATGAAAACAATCCAGAGAATGAGAGAAAATACTGGCAGATCATATATCTGACAGGAAATTTGCACATGGTTATCGAAAGAACTCTCATAAGCCCCAATAAAGGAAAGACATATAACCCAGTTAACAAAATGGGCCAAAGATCTGAACAGACATTTCTCCAAAGACACAGAAAACATAAATAGCCAATAAACATAAGAAAAGGTGCCCGAGGTCATAGCCGTCAGAGCCACCACTCCACACCCTCCAGAATGCAGTCACAGGTCAGACAGTACAGGCTGTGGGGGTGTGGAGAAGTCAGGACCCTCCTGGGCTGGCAGCTGACATGGAAATGGTCCAGCCACTATGGAAATGGGCCAGACAGTTCTTCAAATCACACAGGTACCAAGTGATCCAGCCATTCCACCGTAGGCATAGAGAGCATGAACAGCAAGCACATCTACATAAACCAGTGTGTGGAGATTCACATCAGCATAATTATAACAGCCATCAGTCAGGAAGAGCCTAGATATTCATCAGGGTACAAATGGAACATCAGAGCACACCGTGTCCATATGATGAGCAACATGTAGCCATGAAAAGGGACAAAGTACTGACAGGTACTCCAGCGTGGCACATGCTCAAAGAAGCCAGGCACTCAAGGCCACAGCCTGTGTGACTTCATCCCTGAGATGCAGTCTGTGGAGGTGGAAAGGAGATTAGGTGCTGTTGGGGAGGGGCCCGAGGCCAGTGTGGTGGAGGGTGGACGATGCAGCTGAAGGACTACGCTTTCTTTCTGAGCTGATGAGAATGTAGCCAAGTAGACTGGTGGTGGTGCCCAAACCACACCTGTGGCTTCCAAGGGTGAGTGACAGGGCATGTGAATGTCACTGAAGCACCAAGCAAAGAGTAAATGAAAGCCTTAGAAAGTATTAGTTATGTAAAAAGACGAGAGTCTGTTTCCCTGAAAGAAGGGACCTCTACTTCTTGGGACTCCACTGGTCAGTAATGAAGGTGAGGCCTGTGCAGGGCATGAGGTGTCCAGTAGGAAACACAGCAGGGTCCTGGGAACCTCAGTGATATTGTGTGGGGACTACTCCTGTGATGCGCTGGGCCAAAACCTCTTCCCAATTTGTAGGAACAAAGCTAAGTGAATTGATAGAATCTTCCCCTTATTCTGCAGTGTTGGGAATAGATCACAGGGCCCTGCCTGTGCTAGGCAAGAGCTCTACCCCAGCAAGGATGGAGTCTATTTAACTTCATAAGCTTCCTTCCATAGATGTTTTGTCAACCTTTGGGGTCTTTTCCTGCACATCTATTGGGCAAGAGTTTACAAGCCATAAACAAACTAGTGGCAATGATCACAATGGGCAGCTGGGGGTGCATCCCGCCAGATATCCGCACCAAGGCTCGTGAGCATGGCTGTGGTTTTGCACAGGGTGCATGCACTCCTCTACAGCAGAGCACCAAGTTGCATCTCAAGGAGTGGGTATAGGGCCTGGAACTGGCCATGTCAGCAAGCAGCTGTGAACCCAAGCATGTTTCTCAAGAAGAG
This sequence comes from Geosciurus inauris, assembly GCA_004024805.1. Lineage (NCBI taxonomy): Eukaryota > Metazoa > Chordata > Mammalia > Rodentia > Sciuridae > Geosciurus > Geosciurus inauris. Next base: position 53,515 of record PVHX01009609.1, on the reverse strand, counting down.
ATTGGTCACCTGGCAGGCAGAGCTCACAGCTTCGATGACACATTTCTCAAAGCTCCTGGCCACACTGTCCTTGAGGCCAGCGGCGTTCCAGTAAGGGCCACAGAAGACAGAGATCTGGGAGAGAGGCCTCTCCTGCAAACATAGAGGCAGGTGAGGTGTGAGTGCCTGGTTGTTCTGACTCCCCTCCTCCCTACCCCACACTAAGCATGTCCTCTCTGCCCACCACCAGAGGAGCAAAGATAAAACCAAGTTAATCTCTTTCCATGCTGTGAAAAAAGCAACCAGAACAGCAGCTTGCAAAAAAGATGCAAATTTCGAAAACTGAGCCATTTTTCCTTGCTTTTGTCTTCCTAAAAAGATCCATTTGATCAGGTCCATATAAAACACTCATACAGAAATCAGTTCTCCTGGGTCACAGGCCTTCATTCAAAATGAAGGGCATTTTTTGTGTTTTGTCCATGTCACTGTGTTTAATAAGGCTCCTGCCATCAGCAGGTCCCTTGGAGCTCCTGTACATGGAGGGCTTGATGACACATACATCTAGGGCCCTGGTGATAGCACAATCCCATTTCCCCGCTCTTCTCAGGAATGTCACACTAGAACTCTGAAATGTTTCTGTGATCAAACTGCAAAGGCTTGATCAGAAACAGAAATGAAAAGCTGGAGTGGATCCCAGGGCCTGCATACCCTGAGCACTGCTTGTAGCCCCGGGTGCTGCCAGCAGTCTGGGCTCCTCAGCATGTCCCCAATGTCTAGTACCTGCTTGAGCCTCCCTTCCATGTCCCCCAGCAGTGACTCCTTCCAGCCATGCTCCACAGGAAAGTTTATTCCCACCAGCCGCCGCCAGACCTGCAAAACCCACGTGTTAAGTGACAGCCACAGGGACAAGTAAACTAGGGTGGACACCCTAGTCCATACATTGGGGGTACCCATGCTTCATGTCACATATCCACAGGGACATCCTACAGAAAAGAGAGCAACAGCCAGGCATAGGGGTACTTGTGGTCCCAGCTGCTCAGGAGGCTGAGGCAGGAGGATCACGAGTTCAAAGCCAGCCTCAGCAACTTAGCAAGGCAACTTAGCAATTCAGCAAGATGCTGTCTCTAAATAAAAAATAAAGAAGAAAAGCACAGGGGATGTAGCTCAGTAGTAAAATGCTCCTGAGTCAGTCCCCAGTACAAAAAAAAAAAAAGGACTTGATGTGATGTGGGTGTACTCAGGTCCCAGGGCATCATTATTTCTGTAGGTGCACATGGTCCCAGGGTGCCTTTGCCACAGGACTCTTGATGGACAGAGCTGGCAACTGTCTAAATCATGAGTTCCTACTGCTCTCTCTAGCTCTTCCTTACTCCGTATCTCCCTTCTCCAGGTGAGAAAGAGCCCTGACTTCCAATAATACCAACAACAGGCTCATCCCCCCAAACCTTAGTAACTTTACTTGTAAAACAACAATAAAAGCAGCAAGTACCTTAGAGTAGATATTTAATTAATTTCTTTTTTTACATTACTACTGCACTTAGGATCATTCTTTCTTGTCAGTGGCTCTACGCTACCCTTCACTCATGCTTAACACCTGGGGACCATACCACTTAGAATCCTGGAACAATATTGAATAATCCAATTGTGTTTTCCTGGGATTTCAGGTATCAAACCTCACAAAGCAATTGGGGAGGATATTTTTTGTCCTTAATTGAAACGAACAACCCTTTGGCTCTGCGGCCACCCTAGTCATATATTTGGGGTAACCATGCTTCATGTCACAATGAGTCCTGCTCCAACTCAGTGAGAAGACCACGAGCAGGTTCTACAGTCTTCCTGGAAGACTGTTGCTCAAGGGGCACAACCTTCCACTTCCAAGACAAGGAAGAAGGCAGCCAGGCTGGAGAGAAGGCCTGGGATGGGCAGGTCCTCCCACCTCTACCTCCTCCTGCTACAGCCCTCCAGGGACTCAGGCTTCCAGATCCCACTGGGTCTCAGCCATCCTGTCCAGCACTGGGGTCCTATCATGGAATCCTCCCCATGTCCCAGGCTTTGGGGGAGGAGTCCATCCTATCAAATGGCTTCACTCAGCTGCCAGCTAAATGTGCTTCCTGTCATGTTGGCCTTCCATTTCCAGTGCCACACAGCTGGCTTTCAGCCTCAGACCTGAAGCAGAGCCTGATGGTCCTCCGTTCAACCCCTGTCTCCGTGTGACTGTACCCCATCACACTGTACCACAGAGCCACCGACTTCCTGCTGGAAAAGGGGCAATGTTCCTTCCTCAGAGAACAGACCAGGGCCTGAGGCAAGGCTCAGGATGATCCAGTGGTTGGTGACAGGACAAAACCATGTGATTCCCTACTCTGGTGCCTGTGGAGGCTCTGCAGCCTTAGGCAAAGCTCACCTGGATCTCCTCAGGGTATGTGAACAAAATAGTTGAACCCTTCTGGAACATGTTCTTTACAAACACTCTGCGCAGCCAGGATCTCGTGGTGGCCAGGACATCCTGGAGGACACCTGTCAGGAAATCCTTCCTGGCTCTGGCTCCCGGTTCCTCTGCCGTGTCCTGTGGGCACATGAGAGAAGGTTTATAGGCTCTACTCCATTGCTCCCTACATCCTAGCCACCTCTTAGCTCCATCCTTATTGAAAGCCCACCTGATACAAGCCCTGTGGTTTCCCCAGAACCCTGGGCTCCCCTGAAAGGGGCAATGTGGGAGAGGAGGAGAGAAGGCATGGGTGTTACAGGTCCCTGAGCAGACTCCATCTCACCAAGAGCCTCCAGCAGCTGAGGCACACACAAAAGACCTATGCTTTCTCCAGATCTGGTGAGAAGAATGCACCTGCGAGCAGAGAGCTTGCAAAGAACCCTGAGCCAGAGGACCATACAAACTCCCAGCCCCTACTCCTCAGGGATGTGAAGCAGCCACTCTGCTGGCCTAGAGGCCATCCAGTCTTCTCCTCATGGGCACTCTGTGAGGACAGCCACTGTCTCTCTCGTCCCCACTTCCACCACCACACCCATAGAACCACCCCCTTTCAGGGGCTCAAAGCCTCTGGTGACCCAACACTCCCTCAGCCCCTCTTTCTTTGTACTCCAGAGGTATCTGCCAGGGAGCACACGCAACTCCAGTACCAGGCCCCACTTTAGAGAGGCCTTTCCCATGGCCCTGAGGACTGCACAGTGTGTGCTCTTACAGAGTTCTATAAAACCTGGGTCTGCCACCTCCTGCCCCACTCAAGGCTCACAGAACTACCCCCAGGGCCCTCTGCCTAGGCAAAGCAATGAGGTAGCCAAGCAGACATCATTCCTGCTATAAGGAACCAACTAGAGTGGAAGAGATGACCCATTCAGACAGCCAGGAAGAGCATGGTCCTCAGCCATAGTAAGAGCCAAGGTGGAGAAACACAAGGAGCCAGGGAGGAATACCAACAAGCAGGAGAGGGGATGCGGGCCCCAGGCAGGGTGACCAGAGCACAGGGCACAGGCGAGGGCAGGGCAGGCAGCACTGAGTGGTCTCAAGGGAAAATGAAACAGGGGCCCTTGCACAATGTCCCTGAATAGCACAGGACCTTCTAGAACAATCTGGATGCCTCATCAGGGCATGCATGTCCCTTGTGATTGGCCCTAGGCATTCCACCAACTCCAAGAGTGGCCCCAACCAAACAATGACCCACCCTGGTGTCATCTAAGGCTGGGCAGAGGTGGTCAATGAATGAATTGCAGAAATAACCCTGAGGCTGAACAAGCAGCAGTGCCCTGAACTGTGCTCTGACCCTCACGGCAGCCGCCCAGCTGATCACCCAACAGGAGGCTCCCACTCGCCTCAGCATGTTTTTGCTTTGGTCAATTTTAACATAGCAAAATTTTGTTTTTGCAGCACAGGTAGAATATTTGTGACCACAGATCTGGGACCTCAACCAACAATGAGGACACTTCCTTCTGCAGAAAAGTAAATCCTAAATAACTGACAAACTTCTGAAGCACCATTGATTAGGAGCTGACACCAACCTGCTATGGATTAAATAGTACCACTTGGGAGAAAGCAGACACCTTATCAATAAAATTCACTCTTAACACCTATAATCCCAGTGGCTCAGAAAGGCCGAGGCAGGAGGATCAAAAGTTTAAACCCAACTTCAGAAACTTAGCAACCTCAGAAACCTGTGCAACTCAGCAAGACCCTGTCTCTAAGTAAAATACAAAAAAAGGCTGAGGATGTCACTCAGTGGTTAAGCAACCCTGGGTTCAACCCCAGTACCTGAAAAAAAAAAAAAAATCATTCTTAGAGTGTGTCTGTGGTATTTTAAAGAAGAAAGGCTGAAAGGAATAAGGTGAAAACATAGACTTGACCATCTCCATCCCTAATGTCACAGTTCTGATGTGCAAAAAGGTTAAAAAGAGAGTCACCCAGAGACACAACTCCCCAACATCCACAGCCAGAAGCTCAGGACCCACAGTGGAGAAGCTGCACAGCAACACAGAGCTCCCGATGCAGCAGCAGGGACGCTGCCCTGAGACACAGGTGAGAGAACAGAGTGGCAAGCCAGGAGCAGCAGATCTCCAGTGGCAGGAATCAGAGTGAGGTTCCCTCTGGGGCACAAGGGTGAGGATGACTGCAGGCTAAGGGGCACAGGGGGTGGGCGGGGCAGCAGGACATGGGCTCTGCTGCCATGTTGTGTTGAAGCATGAAGGGAAGAGCTCTGGCAGGGAAGAAAAGGCACAAACGTGTGTTTCTTGGGGGTAAACAGGCCTTAGTTTTCTGTGAACAACAGAATCAGGGACAACAAAGGGGTCATCTTCTTGGTGAGGCCAGGGGTAAAGTGTGTAGTCTGCACACAACGGAACCCAGCATCTAGAAAGTGCCAAATAAATACCTGACTGCTGATTCAACCAATCTTTCTCATCCAGGCATCCCAGAACTCCACAAGTTCCCTTCCAAATTAGGCTATGTGGAATCCCAGACCTCTCCTGGGCATGACATTTGGTCCATAAATCTCACTCACCACCAGAGGTCTAAGTCCAATGACTCTGCAAATGACCTCAGCAGACAAGGCGGGGATCTCGTAAAACCTCACGCGTTTGGTGATCTGGCAGACAGCTCCATGGAGCTTCAGGCACACAGTCAAATAGGACTCTAACGTGGTCTTCTCAAGAATCCTACCCACCAGGAATCCAGAAAGATTCATTGGGAAGAAAGAAGTTATTGGGAATGCAAAAATAATACCAATTATCAATTACCAGCCCCTTCCCTTTAAAGGGTCTACAAGTATGACTGTACTCACAGCTCCTCAAGAGGCTGAGGCAGGAGGATAGGCAAGTTCAAGGCCAGCCTCAGCAAATTACCAAGACCCTATTTCAAAATCAGAAATAAAAAGGGCTGGGGATGTGGCTCAGTGGTAGAGTGCCTCTGGTTTCAATCCCCAGTACCACAAATAAATTAATTACTTAAATGACCTACAAGTAAGGCATTTACTTGACTTCCTCCAGGTTGTCATTACAATCAATCTTAAAGCTGTGACTAAGATAAAAAGGGAACATAGTCCTTTTGTCTTAGCTCAGCAGCTGGAACTCTATCAAAAGCAATAAAATATTTGCAAATACATTCCCTTATTCAAAAAATATCAAGGAATGAATATTTCTAACCATTAAATTATGATATACACTTGGAGAAAAATTCAGAGAGATACAGGAGGGAGGGAGGAAGGGTGCCAGAAGAAGAATGTGCCCTGCGTACAGAATTTCTTCCACCTGGTGTGACCAAGTTTCACATCTACTGACTGACAGCCTGGTGATAACGAGAAAGAACCCTGCAGTCACAGGGGCTTGCTACACAGGGGGACCCTGTATCATGCCCCATGTCAGGACACCCCAGGGGCTTGAAGGAGGGAGACCAGCAGTGCTGAGTGGCTCCAGGAACACTCAGGCCCTGGTGCACATTTCTGTTCTGCATTTCATCTACTATTCCTCCAGGTGGCAAAGGTCACTCACTCACAGATGTGGGATGAGAGTAAATGATTCTGCAAAGCCACCTTTGATTTTGGGTTTAAACCGGCCCAACAATTGACAACTAAAAAAATACTTTAAAAAAAAGTGACAACACAAAGGCCAACAGGTTCGGTGGGAACGAAGCAAAATTTCAGTGCCCGAGAGCTAGTATTTGCTTTTTTGGGTGGGGTGGAGGCTGGGGACTGAACCCAGGCCTTGCACATGATAGCAAGTGCTCAACCCTTAAACTACATCCACAGCCTTTTCATTTCCTTGAAGAAGGAGGAGAAGGAGGGGAAGAAAGAGAAGAAAACCTGTATGGCTGGATTGGCAGAGGACAATGCAAAGGACAATGGAGCACTTGCTGGTTGTAACACCCTCCCACTTTGATAATAGGCAGCCTACATCACGTAGGAGCCCCAGCAGGGGGGCTGCACCGGTTGCTCTACTCACCCATCATGATGCATGTCCACGAGGTGCATCAGCATTTTGAAAACATTCTCGACGTGCTGGGAAAGGGAAGAGAAAGGGAAATATGAAAGGTGCAACCAGGAAACAGCTGTCCATGCCCAGGGACTCGTCCTGTTCTCCCTGCACACCATCTTCAAGGGCTCAAGGCCAGTCTTCATTTTCCACTAGTGAAATGCAGACTGTAAATTTATACCATTTTCTTCTTCTTTTTTCCTTTTTTTGGTTGGAGTTCTTATTTTTGTCTTTTCTTTTTTGGAACTGGGGGTTGAACCCAGGGCTTTGTGTATGTGAGGCAAGTGCTTTGCCACTGAGCTACATCCCAGCGCTTAACACGGTTTTCTTTACCCCAAAAAGCGCAAAAGTAAAGACAGAAACTATGAAATGTGACCTTCACAGTGCCTTCTAACAGTCATAAATAACACACGCTACTGTTCTCTTGTGCTTTATTTACTAAAACAGAATCGATTCTGGGAAGTCAAACTTTAACCTTAAGAAATAATGACTTCTTATTTCAACGATTCTTTTATTTCTCAGCACTTTCCCCAACCTGCCATTCAGGACAGAACACCCACAGCACTCAATGGTCAGCTTGTAACCTGCTTTTGCTAAGCAAGGACCTGAACCCTACTCCCAACCACAAACCTCCAAGTGTTGGTAAGAGAGCTCCTGAAGCCGTCGCAGCCTGTAGTGAGTCCCTAGAAAGCAGTCCAGGACCCGAGCAGGCATGAGACTCAAGTACTCGGAGGAGTTTTCCATATAGGGAACCAGGCTTCCCAGAGGCAGCAAACTGAACCAGGATGGAAAGAGGTACTCATCCACACACAGCAATTGCTTCCTGCTCTCCATGAAGCTAAGAAACTGGTTCCTGAGTGAAGAAACCGGGACAGAGACCAGGGCAACAATTAAGAGCACTGAACAGCTCAAGACAAGGAAAAGCAATGCTGGGAAGATCCAGAAAGCTCAGATTTTTAAAGATGATATCAATGCATTGTGGAAACAGACATATGGAGTGAATCAAATGAAAACCGAACAACAGCCAAGCGTGGTGGCACACCTCTAATCCGAGCAACTCAGGAGGCTGAGGCAGGAGGATCACAAGTTCAAGGCCAGCTCCAGTAGCTTAGTGAGGACCTGTCTCAAAATAAAAAATTTTTAAAAATGGCTGGGGATTTTGCTCAGTGGTTAAGTATCCCTAGTTTCAATCTGTGGCACCAAAAAAGAAAAATAAAATAAATAAAAAATAGTAATTTCCATTCAGCTTTCATTTCCAAAGTTTCCAAACATAGAGAAGAGATGAGAGCAATTGAGCTCATTGCCTTCATCTCTAAAGACAGCAGGCTGGATCCCAGTGGACGGGGAGGGCATGGGACAGGGCACTCCACACATGGCAGTTATCTGTGTGTGGAAATGAGTGCAGTGCTGTTTTCATGTTTAATTCAGATTTACTTAAAGTTTTGTACTTAAATTTGATTTAAAATTTTTTGTGTGTGTGGTGTTGGGGATGCAACTCAGGGCCTCACCCACACTAGGCAAACCTCTGCCACCAAGTACAGCCCAGCCCCCTCCAATTTTTCTTTTGTAGATTGTGCTTTCCACGTCTTCTCTGAAGAACCTTTCCTCACTCTAAGATGACATTACTTAGAAGCATGCCATTAAACATCCGGGCATGTAAGGATTTTCCAGAGAGCCATCTGCTCAGCTGTGGTTAGGAACCTGCGCCCTCGGACTGCAGCACCTTCAGGGTAGAGAGTGGTCCAGCCCAGAATGCAGCCAGCTTGGTGCATGTGCCCACTGGCAGGCCTGAGAAGGGCATATGTCCTGCTGTGCTGGGTGCTGAAGTCCCCAGGTGCCACCTAGGTCTGGGTGGTCTGCAGCTCTCTCCCCAATATCTGTACCTTATTCATTCTCCTGCCATTTGTTTCATCCGTCGATGGAGAGGAGGCACAGAGCTCCATAGAGCTACAGATCTGCCTGCTCCTCCTCTCGGGCTCTTGGTCTGGGACTGGATTTGATTCTCTACCCTGGGGTTTAGTCCTACTTTGCACCTTTGTTCTCTAGTCCTCTGTGACTCCTGCTCTGTTTTCTTTTTTGTGGTGCTGGGGATGGAACCCAGGGCCTTGGCCAAGCTAGATAAGTGTTCTGTCACTAAGTCCCAGCCCCAGCCCCAGCCCTGTTCTGGCTTTTTAAATTGGTGGAATGGATATTGCTTAGTATTCCAGTTTATCATTTATTTAGCTTGGAGTTTGGCATCTGTGAGTCCCCTTTCTTCTGTTCAAGCACAGTTCTCAGTGGGGGCAGGAGCGTTCAAGCCTTCCCCTCTCCCACCCAGGGGTGCCTGGCAATATGTGGAGACACATGGGACTTTAAGAACTAGGGAGGAGGCAAGACCAGCAGCACCTTCCAGGTGGGGGCGTGGCATACTGCTCAACATCCTACAATGCACAGGATGGCCCCCATCACACAGAATAACCCAAAATACAACAGTGCTAAAGTCAGGAAATAAGCCTAGAATTATATTATACAGCATTTTTTTAAAGGTAATTATTATTATTATAAACTTTTTTGGTAATGGGGCATAAACCCAGGTGCACTCAACCACTGAGCCACATCCACGGCCCTTTTTTAAATCTTATTTTGAGAAAGGGTCTCATTAAGTTGCTCAGGCTGGTGTTGAACTTGTGATCCTCCTGACATAGCCTTCCAAGTCTCTGGGATTTCAGGCATGTGTCACCACACCTGGCTTAAAAGTTAGTTTTTTTAATGGTCGTAAATGTAACCTAAATTTTAACATTTCAACCATTTTCCAGTATATGCAATGTGTTAATGACATCCCACTGTCACACAACCAAACTCCAGGACTTTTTTCATCTTGCAAAACTGAAACTCTGTCCTCACTAAAGATTAACCCCCTCCCCCAACCCCTGGCAAGCCAAGCTACTCTTTCTCTGAGTGTGAGGATGGAATCACATGGTAATTGTCCTTTTGAGGTCTACTTTGGTTCGTTAGCTCAAAAGGTTCTCAGCACAGGTCTGCGCTGCAGCATGTGACTGAGCCTGCCTCCATGAGAATGCTGGCACCCTGTATGAGTGCCACCTCTCCCTCCTCCATTCACCCTTTGACAGTCCCCTGGACTCAATGAATCTTTTCTCCAGCTGTCTTGGAGACTTTCTTTGGTGCCCAGCAGCTGTGACTGTGCTGGATGTGAGTATCCTGCCCCTGTCCTGCTTGGAGTCTGCAGGCTCTGTGAGGTGGTGCTCTCCATGCTGGGAAACTCAGCACCATCCTTTGTCTTTCCTCTGGCCTCTCTCTCCTCTCTGCTCACCTGGTTTTCACCCACAGACCTCAGAAGCTCCGTTCTGCTTTTCTCCTCTGCTTTCTCTGTGTGAGCGTGACATTTCTATTGCCGAGTCCTCTGGTTCTTGGCCCCTTTCCCCTACGGCCTCCAGGCTGCTGCTCAGTCCATCAAGAAGAGTCTCCATGTTCACTCCAGGTATCATCTGTGTCCTTCCCACTTGGCTATTTTCTTAATACTCATGGTTTCCACTGCTCTTCTGAAATTTCCCATCTGTTCATAACATCATCCACTTTTTCTGAAGGTCCTTTACCATATTCCTCACAGTTGTTCTTAACCCCCTCCCTGAATCCCCCACCTGGGCTGTCTATGGGTTTCACCCCCTATTTCCTCCCTGGCTGTGCAGTGGCCTCTTCTTAGGTCAGGGGTTATGATGGACAGGAGGCAGGAATTTGCTGTAGATTTAGTGAGACTCTTCCCATCCTTTGACAGTGGGGCCATGGTATCCCTGGCAGAAGCCAGAATCTGAACATCCACAGCAATTGGCTCCTGTTTCTTGCTTCAGCCTTCAGCAAGCTCTGTGCATCCATGTCCCAGGAACAGTGACTTTTCCAGTTCTTAGTCCCTCTCCCCACTGGATGGTCACATCTTGTACACACTGCAGGGCCCAGTGAGCCCACGGTCATTATCTCTGTACTTTTCCCAACACTTCCACACTTCAGGAGGCCTAAGCCTCCCACCCAAGGGGCATCACTCCACCCTCACAATCAGAGCTCAAAGAGTGTAGAAGTCCTCTGCTTCTCCCAGCCAGTTCTCTGGCCTAAGCCTTATGGCCAGCAAAAGGCCAAGTCCTACCAAAAATTCATCCCCTATCCACCACCCCAGCTAAAAGGCAAGGTCAAAGGCCAGGAACTGAGGTTTGTGGTACTCGGGGCTGCGTCCTGGGACACACAGAGGTACTAAGTGTAAACACACATTAGTACAGTCATAAGAGAAAGACTGCTCAGCACAGTGGCCACACCTGTAATCCCAGTTGGTCCAGAGACAGGAAGACCAGGTTGCTTAGCCAGACTCATCTCAAAAATTAAAAATTTAAAAAAGGACTGGGGATTTAGCTCAGTGACAAAGTGCTAAAGAATTATTATTCCAAGATGTGCTTATATATATGCAGCTTTACAACTTACTCATTTAGTGGTTTTTCCTGAAACTGAGAGAAGGAGATTCCCTTGAGGGCAGCCCAGATGTCCTCAGGCTGGCTCACAATGTCCTTTCTGGGAGGGTCAGGCTGCATACAGTAGTGCAGGACAGGGAGGATGCCCAGCCAGTTGACAATCCTTGCATCTATACACCTTTGGCACAGGTTGACCAAGTAGTCTTGCCACCTAGAAAGGAACCAAGACCTATCATGAGCTATGGATGGCTGCATCTGACCTTCCCTGTAATCTGACATCCCAGGAGGAAAGGAAAAGCCACTTGTACCCAGCAGAAGGTGTAAGCTGTATGCCTGGACTGAGTCCTCAGACCAGGAGACACAGGAATGCAAGGGAGACAAGTTTCCTGGCCCTAATTCCTGGTGCACCAGGAAGTCACGAATCCCCACAACAGATACCCACTGGCATAATTTCCACCCACACCATACAGCTGAGGTATTGAGGTGCTCAGTTTCTAGCCAAGGAATTCACACAGGGACTAGGGTTTGAACCAGGCAGTCTGGCCATGACAAACCTAAACAAAAAGCAAACTATTTTGGTTTTGAACTGGGGATTAAACCTAGGGACACTCTACAATGAAGTTATATCCCCAACCTTTTTTTATTTTGAGACAGAGCCTCCCTAAGTTGCTGAGGCTGGCCTCAAACTTGTGATACTGGTGCTTCGGCCTCAAACTTGTGATACTGGTGCTTCAGCCTCCTGAGTCCCTGGGATTACAGGCGTGTGCCACCATGCCCAGCTACAAATCCACTTTTTAAAAGGAACAACACATAATATGTGTTCCACAGGCACAAAAATTGACACTTCTTCCTTCTCTCACACACCTGCACAGCTCTTTGTAGATTTCCTTACCACCTATCCCTCTTTCTCAGAAGGTGCAACAACTACTGCCTGGGTCTTTAAAATTTAGGAAACTCACAGGCTGCTAAGAGCTCAGGAAAGGCCACCTGATATTTCCCAAGCTCAAGCCAAACAAAGCAAAAGAGACCCTGATCCTCAGAGCACAGCAGCTCAGAAGAGGTCTTCCCTACCACATAAAAGGCCATCGCTAACCCAGCAGGGACAACATGCTTCCAGAGCTACTGGCACAGGCAGAGCAGTGGGGACAGCATCCCTGTGGGACAGCACCTGTCCTAGGTGACACCTGCAGGCAGGCCGGGCCCCAGTGCCACCATGGTGCCTGGCTCTGAAGTTTTTTGAAGTCAGCATATTCAGGAGAACACAGAATTTAACAACACTTACAATGAACATATATGCCAGGAAAGTGACAGGAACAAGTGGTGACAAGATCGTGGTTTTATTTTTCCCCAGTGTGCGCTCAGCCTTTCTCTGACAAGCACTTATCGCCATAATCAGGTAAAAATCATGATAAATCCCTATGAAACCCTTGACAAAAAATACCCTGGGATACCTCTCAGATGTGCCCAAGATGTGGTGGAGGTCACTGTGCAGGGCGTTTGGGGAGTGGGCGCTGGGGCAGAGGATGGAGCACAGTGAGGTCAGGTCACCTTCCGGTAAGCAGAGTTTGGCATCTTCCACCAGGAAAAGGAGGACCAGACCCATCCTCAGCCTGCTCCTCACAGGGCAGCCCTCAGGCAGCGTGTCCCCACTCCTTCCTTCCAGAAACGGTTCCATCTGCTTTTTCAAACACTGCCACAGGTGTTTCCTCACCTGACACAGGGGGGAAGAAGAGGCACCAGCTATGGAGTACATGCCTTGGAGGCTGGAGAACCCCTGGGCAGGGGACCAAAGCCCTGAGGCAGGGAGCTCTGGGGAGGGTCCCATATCCCCACATCCCCAGCACACCAGGCTTCCAGGGCAGCAGGAGCACATTAATGATCAGTCCCAACCCTGCAGTGTGTGTGTGTGTGGGGGGGGGGGGGTCCTGGAGGCCCCTGGAGGCTCATGAGAGCTCAGTGTCAAATTCAGAGAGAGCTCCAGCTCTCTCTCCAAGCCACAGTGTGGCTAAAGGGGCAATGGTGGGCTCCACCCTTTCTTTCAACTCTGCCCAGACCAGGAAAGAACTCAAGACCAGTGCCCAGAAAGAGGCTCAGAGGTGCAATCAGGAGGAGGGACGTGGGGAGAGAATTCCCAAGAGGTGGTGCAGGAACAGAAGGGATGGAAAGGTTCTCCTATCCCCTCTGCACCCACTCCCCTCAGTCACAGGGGCTCCTTGCCTCTAGTAGGTCAGGGGACCCTGCCTGCCCACACCAGAGCTGCTGGTAACCACCGGGAAGCCTGATACCTCTGCCTCTCCAAGGCCCAGGCTGTGCCAAGGCTGAGCTTTCCCTTTGTAAATCATAGGCTCTCGGACAACAGAATAAAATTGCCGGAACTGGGTGAAGAAGTTCCTCAGGTTGATGGGGTTCCAGGTCTGGAGGACGCTGAAGATGTGGCCCAGCATGATCTCAGCTGCCATCTTCTTCCCCTTCACCAGCTCCTTCCTCATATCAGTGAAGAGGTTCTGGAATTTCTGGAATGTTCTAGGAGGCTTCGTGCAAATTATGTCATCATATTGATGCCAATCTATGAGTGATAGCAAGAAAATTGTCACACTTAAGATCTCAAAACCCACCAGCCCTAGGCACCACTCCTAACACAAGAGAAACAGCCAGGCACAGTGATGCACATCTGTAATGCCAGTGTCTCAGGAGGCTGAGGCAGGAGGATTACAGATTCAAAGTCAGCCTCAGCAACTTAGGAAGGCCTATCTAAAAAATAGAAACGGGTAAGCATAGTCAAAGGATGAAAGAAAGGAAGGAAAACAAGGACTCTGGTAAACTGAGGTGATCAGAACTCACTCCATCAGCTGCCACAGGCATGCCCCTGCAGACAGAAATCCCAGACAACCCACAGTGATGAGCTTAAAACCAAGTCTCTGCTTAGCCATGCAGTTGAGCAAACCTGGTAAAAGCTTTAAACATGACTATACACAGGTTAAACATTTATACCTAAACTGCATCCCTCACTAGCAACTGAGCCCTGTTCTGATAAATGATTCCAGGGTGCATACCGAGAAGAGCAACACCCACTCCAAAGAGGACAGTGCAGATTACCCAGCAGATACAGAGCCACTAGCAGGTGCCCAGTGCAGGGCAAGGGCTGAATTCATGTCTGCTGTGAGGGCCAGCTGCAAGAGACACAATTATAGACCTAGGAAACCCAGTGATGTCAACTGTAAAAAATTAGAAAACCAAAGTGGTTAGCCAAGCAGCATGGTGCATGCCTGTATTTCAGGCAATTTAGGAGGCTGAAGCAGGAGGATCAGAAACTTGAGAGCAGCCTGGGTACCTTAGCAAAATCTGACTCAAAATTTAAAAATGAATAAAAAGAGGGGATCTAGCTCAGGAGTCAAGCACTTGCCTAGAATGCTCGAGGCCCTGGGTTCCATCCCCAGCACTGTCAAAAACATTTAAAAATAAAAATAAATAAATAAATAAAAGCAAAGACAGAAAAGAAAAAAAGACAGAAAACTTATAAGGTAGTCAGAGGCAGCTGGGCACTATGGTGCATGCCTGTAATCCCAGTGACTACAGAGGCTGAGGCAGGAGGATTGCAAGTTTGAGGAGGCCCTAAGATACTCAGGGAGGTCCTGTCCCAAAACAAAAAATAAAAAGGGCTGGGGATGCAGCTCCATGGTAAAACGCCCTTGTATTCAATCTCTGGGACCAAAAAAAGCCCTACGTGTAGAAAGACACACACAAGCAGTAGCGAAATAAGTAAGACAGGTGCTGAGCAGGACTCCTGGAGGCCCAAAGCAGGTGCTGTGAACACCCTCATCAGCTGGCTCTGCCACCTCAGCTATACCCTGTCCCTGCCAGGTGACAGATGGCCAGAGTTCATATGCTGGTTCAGGCATGGCCTCCTGTGGAGCCTCTCCTGACCCCACTCCAACCCCTTCCTTTGTGGTACTTGTCAGAACAGGAACTCCATCCTTATTTGTGGAATTACCTGATGAAGTTCAGTCTGGCCTCAAAGCTGAAGTCCTCAGAATACAGTATTCAGTTATTAAAAATTATGTGTACAGCCTGGTGTCGTGGTACACCTGTAGCCACTTGAGAGGACAAGACAGTAGGACCCCTGGAGCCTAGGTACTTGAGATCAGTCTAGAAAACATTTTTTAAATCCCGAGTCCTGGGGGGAGCTGAGGACAGGGCTGGGTGCCCAGGCAGGCCAGGACAGCTGGTATTTGCAGAGAAGGTCACAGAGGAAGAGCTGCCAGAGAGCCTGACAACATGTAGAGGGTTCTTCCCAAGGATTCAGCAGGTTGAATGTGGAAGCCACCAAAGTGTCACCAGCAAAACGTGAAAAGGACAAAAGTCAGAGGCCTACAGGGAGGCTCTCGACACCTTGGTCTGCTTTAGATCACCACCTGGCCACCTCCAGGAAGGGCCAGCCAGCACTCCTTGTTCTGGGCTTTGACCCAGAATTTGCCCAGAACCCAGGCCCACTCTGCCCTAGCCCCAGCCCTTCCTCTGGCTTCTCTCCTTCCCATTTTCTCTTTTGCATAAGTTAAACCACAGCAGGGGCGGTGCACAGCAGAGGACCCATGCAGATCAGGCAGTCTGCTCCACAGAGCAGCACACAGGCCAGGACACAGGCCGCCATGGGAGATGCCCTTTACCTCCGGAGCGCAGGAGGGAGGACTTGATGCACAGGCAGCGGTTCACATGCTCGCCTGCTTTGTGCGGCTCCTGGATGTACTCGTATTCCACAGCACAGTCAGAGCCACGGCCATGGTGAAGGACGTACTTGTAAGGGATGGCTCTATCCAGGCTCTGCCTGGGAATGACAATGCTGCCCTTGATGAGGGACCCATTCTCATGTAAGTCCCTGCGAATCAACAGACATTGGCTAGTTATCCAGAAGTCTTACCTTGGAAGACTGAGTTCTCAAACACACCAGGAACACAGACCCAAAGCTATAATGGACACTGGCCAAGGTGGCATGTCTAGAACAGGGCTTCATTTCCAGTTAGAATAGGAAAAAGAGCCACGGCAAAAACAAGACAAAGAAATACATGCTGGGAATATCAAATACATACTCACTCAGGGAGCAGAGCCACCCTGGGACTTGCTGATCACCTCTAACACACCCAGGGGTAATGGGGACCCTGGGACTCACTCAACATAGTACATTTCACAAGCATTACTCCACTCGGGCTTTCCAAGCTCTTCTCCTCCCCTGATGAACACAGTATGGAGCTTGGGGTCGAAGGCCACATGCTTGGAGATGATGGCATAGAAGTGCACGGTGACCACCTCCTTGGTGTTCAACCAGCTGGAAGAGGGAAGGAAGCACTGTGGCAGCCAACCACTCCTGGCCAGGCCCACCTCCTCCTTCCTCTATTGGTCATTTTCACACCTGGCCATTGTCCACTGCAAGTGGCCAAGGAGAGGAGAGGAGGGTATGAGTCTTCCAGGAGAGGAGCCTGGCCAGCCCGCCTCCCCTGCAACCTCCATGGCTGAACTCAACACAGGGGCCCTCAATATGTACAGCGGCATCCCTGTGCCCTGGGCCTGGGAGGGCCCGCCTGGTACCTTGTGGGGACAGCCTGCACGCTGGACTTCTGGTTCTTTTGCTCCTTCTCCTTTTTCACAGCAACTGCGTAATTTTTGTCACTCCCTTCTGGATTCCTTGTGTCTTTGGGCTCCTTGCTGTTTTCACCTGTTTTTTTTCCAGGAGCAGCCAATCTGCCCTTGGTCTCACCTTCCTGAAACAAGCAACCAAACCCCAGCCTGAAAGGCTGCTCCACAGTCACACATCTCATGGCAGCCTGGGTGGACTATCCAGCCCTTCCAGTCCATTCCCATGGCCTCTGAGGACCCTTCCCCAACCTTGCCCAGCCTCTCCTCCCTCCCTCACTCCTGGGAACACTAGATTCTTCCTCTGAGAATAGGCCACCACAAGCCACCTCAGGGCTCTGGCATGCCAATCCTTTGGTGTCCCCAGGGATCCCACAGCTTTCCCCTCGCTCCTAGCCTCTGCTCCCTCAGCACCTCCCTGGAAGCCACACCCAGCCACTCTTGCTGAGGGGCCACCTACTCTGTCACCAACCAGCACATTCCTGGGGAATCTCTCGATACCCCCTTTGGGGACTCTCACAATAGCCCCCATGCTCTACTTTTTCCCAGTTCACTTCCCGCTTACTGGCTTGGCCTCCGTCTTCCCCCCTCCAGCATGTGAGCTCCCTGAAAGCAGGCGTGGTCTCCTTCACACTGTCCCTAGCACTCCACAAACATTTGCCACACAACCAGACTGAAGATGGGCTGGTGACAGGCTGCAGCATGGATGGCCGGGAAGGCCAAGCAGTGTCCTCCAGGCCCAGCCTGGCAGGAAACCTGTACCTGGCAGTGTTCCTTGGAAGCAGGGGGATTTGCTGGCAGCTCATTTGCTGACTGAGCCTTATCTTTTATTTCCTTCCCAGCTCTGCTAACTGGATTACTGGCATCAACTTCCTGGAGGAAATAAAAATCCCAGACTCCCTGAGCCACAGAGACAAATGGAAGGGCTGCTCTGCCCCTTAGAACAGCTGCCAGTTGCCCTCTAGAAGGGGAGTGGTCAGCAGGGAGGCACTCAGCAGCAGGCCCTCAAGAGGGCAGGCACCCTGGGGAAGGGTTTGCAGGTGCCCTGAGAAGATCCTGGCTGTATCCTTCATGACACAGTGATGTGGAGACCATAGGAATGCAGGGGTGGCCCAGGGAAGACCCTCAGAAGGACCCAGCCAGTTTCTAAAAGACAACTACCAGGGCAAGAGTGACAGCTAGCAATAGACACTCTGTGGACCCAGACCCCCCTTTGGCCAACCTGGGCAGTCATGGGTCACCCATTTCCAATATAAGCACAGCCTGAATCCTTGACGAACAGAACTGCAGCAGCTCAGGTGGTGTGCGATCCTCCGATAATCACCACTCATCTCTTCTGCAGACTGCCTCTGCACCCCTCACCCGCCCTTCCAGGAATGGGCTAGTGTCCTCCTGAGAACTAACTGTGCATCAATCACAGTGGCTTCCACAACCACTAAGTGTCACTGGCTGGGACCCAAAGCCTCGTGTTTATAGAGCCACAGCAGTACTTCGCTTCAGGGTGGCTTTTATTTTTTTGGAAAAAGCTCAAAAACATTTACATAATTTTATACATATAGCATTCACCAATATTTTCTAGAACTCTTGGAGAACTGTTTTACATTAATCTGTCTGGTGTGTCTGTCATTCATCATGAGTTGGCTACCTATGCTTTTCCCAAGGGCAATCCCATGGTTCAGACAGCCCTCACTTTAGCTTCCACTGTGACTCTTGCATTCTGGTGCCACCAGCCCATGCTGGACGACACAACCATGTGGTCCCTCTGGGGGACACCACATTCGCAGAGTGCTCTCAGCCTTCCTGTCTGGCTCCCTGGGTCCTTCTTTTTCACATCCTTTATAGATTCCTCACCAATTTCATAGTTCAGATGGACTTTAGAATATTTCTGTCAACTCCCAGGAAATCCCACAACAAACCCAGTAGAAGTGCTTATTACTTCTGTACATTAACCCATCGACAAGGATGAGAACAGACAGCCTGGCCACATTTAACCCGCTCTCTTCCTGCTTGGGCGTCCACATCACCTCAGCTCACGTCCTCCTATGTCAGTCTTCTATTTTGAGTTCGTGTGTGTGCCTTTCACAGGGCAGGGCATGGAACCCAGTGCCTCCTGCTCATGGGGCAAGTGCACCACCTCTGAGCCACATGCCTGCTCTGCTTTGCAGTTTGGTTCTGTACCTGTGCCACTGCTGTGAAGGCCTCACTTTGGCCTGGGCAAGTAAAAGCTGAGTTGACATGGCTGTGCTCACCAACACCACAGCAGGGAGCTGCTGGCATATCCACACTCCTGGAGGAAGATCCACACCAGGCACCTTGCCTCCAAACTCACCAGGGTCCAGCCCAACTCATGAGCAGCAGTTGCTCATTTAATCCGTGTGAAACGGTGTGTGACCATGGTACTCAGGAGTAGCCATAGCCCCTCATGAGTGACAGATTCCCCCTGCAGGGATGAAACAGCCCTGCATTCCTCATGTGCACAGCACCTTCATCACACGAGTGAGCTCCACTTCTTGTGTTATAGTGAACCTGGAATACACCTGACCAATGCTCTGGAAAATGGCAGGTTGGGATCTGAACCCCAAGGAGCAGACACCAAGCTCAGTAAGGTGCCTACCACACCACTGGTGTCTCAGTCACAGTCTGCTGATGGGCACAGGCCCAGATTGAACACCACCTGCCTGGTGAGAAGAACCCCGAGTGACCTGTGGATGTCAATAGAGAGATTTCCACAAGAAATAAAAGCTGGGAGTCAGGGTGGGCAGGCAGGATGTACAGCATAGAACAGAAAGACAGTGACCCCAAAATGACCTGCGACAAGGGCTAAAATCTGAGTGGGAGCTGCTTCCTCACAAATGGCCCAGCTTAGCCCTCTCAGCAGAGGCATGAGGGCAACTGGCTGGTCGGGGGATGGCAGATGGCTCTGCAGCCAGGTATGCAGACTACCTACTCACCGACACCTGTGATTTGACACCTTTCATTATAGCCATCCTAGTGTGTGTCAGGTGGTATGTCAAGGAGGTTTTGCATTCCCCAGGAGGAAGCCTGGGAATAGGCACTACACTCTGGGTGTCTGTGAGCTGAGCTGAGCCAGGGAGCGCCAATAATTCCCAGTGAATAACACTTCCCAGAGGCCAATGGGGCTTCACCTCTAAAGAAGAGCACCTGCATGCAGCGATCACCCACACACAGGCCCAGCAGCACAGTACAGGAGCACCCAGCCCTGCACCTCAACACGGAGACCCAGAGAGCAGGACCCACACCTGGCCCAGCCACAGCTCCTGAGACACATGCATATAGGGTCTAGGGCTGGAAAAGGAAAGTAGAGACCTGGTCCTGGAGCCCATAGACTCCTGTGGGGATGGGCCAGACACAGGGGGCAGCCAGGCCACTGCCCATGCGGTGGCACTTCTGGGGCCAGCTGGACTGCTGTGCAGTCAGGTTGCTAGGGAAGAGTCAGGGGGCAGGGGACACATGGTAGGGGTGAGGGTGACTCAGCCAGCTCAGCTCAGCCACCAGGAAACACAGAGCAGGAGCAGGGACTGGTGGGGGCGGCACAGCTCACTCACTCTTTGGATGGTCCCAGACCCTTTGTCAGAACAGGGCTCAGCTGCATTTTCCTGCCAATCACTGGAGCCTGGGGACAAGCACAGGTCCCCGTCTTCCTTCAGTGCTTCCCCACACTCCATCTCTTCCTCCAGGGCTGGGGCCACCAAGGAGTTATTGTTCTCAGAATCTACACAGGAAGATGAAGGACTGGTCAGATCAGGGAAAAGCGGAGAGTACCAGAAGGCCACACTGAGAGGACACCTGCAGAGGTCAGTCCTGTCTTCCCCCAAGGCCTGAGTGTGGTTTCTGCTACCAGCCAGGCAGCATGTGGCCAGGGACCCAGCCCTAGCTGCAAAGAGACAGCAAATCAGACAGAAAGAGGCTGGGCTGCCAGGAACATGTGTGCCTATAATCCCAGCGACTGGGGAGGCTGAGGCAGGAGGATCACAAGTGTGAGGCCAGCCTCAGCAACTTAGTGAGGCCCTGTCTCAAAATAAAAATAAAAAGGGCTGGAGATGTGGCTCAGTAATAGAACACCTCTGGGTTCAATCCCTAGTACCAAGGAAGAAAGAAAGAGAAAGGGATGGTGCAGGAGAAGAAGTGAGGAGAGGAAAAGAAAGGGGCAGGGCAGAGACAATGTCCACAGCCCCCCAACCTCTGTAGCTCTGAAACAGAATATGCCTTTTCCTTTCCTAACAGAAAAGTCCTCTCCTTCCTCAGTGCAGGAAGCCCCAGTCCAGGCACCTCCCAGTAGAGGCTTGCCCCTCTTATCCTAGCACTACCTCATCTGTCTACCCTCTTGTCTATGGAGAATCTTGCCTGACCAGATATGTCACCCACACAGTGTGCACATAGTCACTCAGGACTGCACACTTGAGCCTGAATTTCGCCCTTCAAAGAATATTGTCAAACCTGGGTCTCGAAGACATAGTACCATTTCAAGCCTGGTTTTCTGCCTGGAACCTTCTCCAAGCTAACTGCCCAAGGACTAGGCCTGTCGGGCTCCAGGTGTTCCCTCACCTAAGCCCTGATCTCTTCCCTCTCCCAGCTCTTTTATCATTGGCTGTACTCCCTGCACATTCTGGAAGGCAGGGACCATGCAGACCTGGGGTGCAGAATGCTGGAGGAAGAAGACCCTCAGGCGCACATGCTGAAAGAGGCCTATGTATCTACATACAGGACTCAGGCTCAATACCAAGTGGCCTAACTGCCCACACACAACATATTGCCAAAAAGTTAGAAAATTTTCTGGCACACGCCCCACTCCCAGGCCACTTCCCTTTGCACAGATGATGTTTAATAATAAACCCAGGATTCTGATGGGCCTCCCTCCTGGTACACCAGCTGGACAGGTAGCTCTAGAGAACTAAATCCAGTCAGGACCTGGTATCTCCCCTGGCACCAGGGATAGACTCAAGGAGGGCTCCAGGGCTCCTACTGGAGTTGGACACAACCCCTGCCCTGCCTACTGGGGCATTCATGATAGCGGGCTGGATGTTGGACCAGCCCACAGCTGGTAGCCCAGCTACAGTTCCACCTCCAGCCTGAAGACAAAGCTGCCATATGCAAAAAGGCAGGGCTACCAGCACCAGAGAAAGGAGCACACCCAAACCCTCAAGCCAGGCCCTGACTTCCCAGGTTCTCCAACACAAACAGCCCCAAGGACTGTAAATCTCAACAGGCAGTCCAAATAAAAACAAATGCAAATGGCCATATGAATTCCCAGAAGACGCCTGGCTTCCCTGCTGATGGAGATCATAACTGGACCCACAGGTGCTGCTTCATCCCATCCTACTGGACTATGAACAAGACAAAACACTCCCAGTGCTAGGGAGGGGGAAGGTGGGAGAGGAAATGAAAGCGTGGGCACACTGCCGCCAGGGCAGCTGGAGAGGTCAGGGGCTGACTGAGGTGGCCCCAGCAGGCATGCCAGTCCTGGAGGGCAGGAGTATGTTCTCCAAACAGACTGGCTGGGGGCAAGAATCCATCTAGGGAGGCAGCCTGGCAGCTGCAGGTGGATGGGAATGTCCAAGCCAGGCTGCCCACACATCAGGCCTTGCCAGGGCAGAGCATCCCAGCTGCTGAGCACATCAGTTTCCTTAGAAATGTGAGGAAGAGCTGGGCAGGGTGGTGCATCCCTGTAATCCTAGCAACATAGGAGGCTGAAGCAGGAGGATCACAGGTTCAAAGCCAACCTCAGCAACTTAGCAAGGCACTGCCTCAAAATAAAATATAAAAAGGTCTGGGGATGCGGCTCAGTGGTTAAGCGCCCCTTGGTTCAATCTCCAGGACCAGAAAAGAAACGTGTAGAAGCTCACACGAGCTCACTGACGCTAGATAAGCACTCTGCCCTCACAGGCCCCTGAAATGCTCCATTTTAAGAGATCAAAAGCCAAACATACGTTATAATAATTTTGTTACAATTCAAAAGCAAACACACCAAGGCACAGCACAGCAGGCTTCACCAGCCCATTGTGTGCCAGGTGCAGGAGGCAGAGGGGAGCAAAACTCAGACACCAAATGCCACTACCCAGGCCTCTTCCCCACCTGGTGGACATCCGCTCTTGTCCTGGGCTGGGCCTCCACTAGAGGCCCCTGGGAAGCCTCAGGGAGGGGACCTTGTTCCCTGGCCTTCACCCCTTGTTAGACATGGTCTCACCCACCCACACCAGGGGCTGGGGTAAAGCTGACCCACCCTGGGGATCAAGGCTGCTCCTCCTCCAGTGAGCACCCCACCATCCCGGCACCAAGTAGCATGCTCCCTGCCTCCCAGGAGCCCTGATGCTCTGGTGACTCTAAACTTACTTCCTCCATTGTAGAAATATACATTCTCCAAGAAAACACAGAATCAAAAAGAAACATGCTGAGCCAGGCGCGGTGGCTCAAGCCTGTAATCCCAGCACTTAGGGAGGCTGAGACAGGAGAATCACGAGTTTAAAGCCAGGCTCAGCAACGGCAAGGAGTTAAGCAACTCAGTGAGATCCTGTCTCTACATAAAACACAAAATAGGGCTGGGAATGTGGCTCAGTGGTTGAGCACCCTGAGTTCAATGCCCAGTACCAAAAAAAGAGAGAAAGAAACACGCTGCCTGGAGCTTGGCACCTCCCCCAGGGACTTCCCAGCATTCCGGGTAGGAGTCCTGCCTGGGTCCCTGGGGACCTGGGGCAGGGAAGGGTGGCCCCCAGCACTCAAAGCCCTCACCCCACCCCTGCCTGTGCAGAGACCCGAGGTCTGCCCCCACTCCATGCCTTCATCCACAGGGCCTCCAGGCCCTGGTGCCTGGCAGAGCACACCATGGCCTCGCTGGCCCCAGAAATTCCCGGGATTCCTACCCTGGTCCTGCAACAGATGGAACCACCTGGAGAACCTCCAAGTGGCTAAGAGGAGAGGCCTCCCTCTGCTGTGGAGCCAAGTCCCCAGTGTCCTATTTCAGTTTCTATTTCTGTAAACAAAGTCACCCCCAAGCGTGAGGAAGCCAAGGCTGGCACCCCTGCTGGACCCCACGCTAGAGATTTTCCCTTTACTGCTTCTCTGCTTCTTCTGATTCCTGCAACAGTAGGACTCCAGTATGAGAAGAATTGGTGGCCTTTGGTAAAAAGGCCACAGGCCCGTGTTTTCAGGAAGATCCCCCTTTGTTCTGGTTCTGTTGGCAAGTGTTTCTGTTGCCCTCAGCCCATCCGAGTCCCTCACGAAAAAGGAAAAGGGGCCGAGGGGCAGTGACCTTTTAGGGAGGCCCTGCAGCAGGACGAAAGTGGGTTGCCATTTCCCAAAGGGACAGAGACTAAATGAAGTCCCTCAGGGTGATGTATCTGCCCCACCGGTCCTTTCCTGGCCACTATCAGGGACCACCCTGTCTTGTCCCATAATTAATTTTAATGTTGGCCCCACAGCAAGCCTGTGAAGGCAGGCGGGCACTGCTCATCACTCTGACTAGCACCCCTTTACTCCCCTCAAACCAGGACTAGTAAGACCTCAACCACAGTTCAACCTTCATGTGGGCTCCAGAGGGTTCAAATCCTGTCTCTTCCTGTTGCTAGATGTGAGCAAGTTACTTAACCTCTCTGTGCTTCAGTCTTAGCATCTGTAGGACAGGGATTTATGACAATGTCATGTTTAGCACAGTGCTGGGCACATCACAGGTTAGCAGTTTGGCTTTTTTAAATCTCTGGGACTGCACACTCTCCCCTCCCAAAGCCCTAGCCAGAAAGACTTCTTCTTTGTACCCAGGGTTGGGGAGCCCTGGCAGGTGGCTTCACCATTTCACAACTCCATCTTGGCAAGGCAAGGAATCTACAGCCACTCAGGATCACCACGTGCACCTGACCTGCAGCCCAAGACCCGAGTTCCAGAAGAAAAGACAGACCCCAAATCTCCTTGTGTCAAAGCCCCTCCCCTAAGAGCCAGAGGCAAAAACACCAAGGAAACAAAAATCAACCAGAGAAAGCAGCTGCCTCCTCACACCTTCTGTGGCCCAAAAAAAGCATCTGTAAAATGAGAGTGTGCCCAGGCAGAGAGAGGGGAGAGCCCACTCGTACCCACTCACACCCATGACCCCTGCTCACACCCCGTACTATGGGTCACCTGTGGGTGAGCAGGAAGTTGCAGTAAGGACAATGTTCCTACACAAACACAAGTGTGTGTGGCACATCTTCAGAGCATCTCTGTGGTCCTCTCCCAGACCCACCCTACCGTGTGCAGGTCACAGATTCAAAGGGAGGCTCAGGGCATCCTTGAGACTGGGGGAGAGCAGTGCTGCCCTCTGGGAGTGCTGTGCTCTGTGGCCTCCTGAGCAGCTGGACAGGAGCAGAGGAGACAGTCACTCTATTCCTGCCATCAGCAGGGAAGGCCCATCTGACAGCTTGTCCCGTCCTGTCCTTCCACTGACAGCTTGGGCAGGCTGCAGGGACCCCTCCCAGGGCATTGCAAACCCACAGAGCCCTCCCCTTCCAGTAGCCTCAGACACCTCTCCAGACATCCTCTGGAATGTCCAGGGCCCTTCAGCTCAGTCAGAGGCTTCTCATCCCCAACAGGGACTAAACCCCAGTTCCCTCAAAGAAAAGGAATGGAAACTTTAAGCAGGACAGGTGACTCCCACAAATAACCTCACAAAACTGCTTGATAAAAGTCTCCCTGGAAAGCATTTTGCAAAGTGAGGGGCCAGGCCCCACTGAGGCTGCATGCTGGCCCTGCTCCCAGCTGCCTGGAAGGAACAGCTGCCCCCACTCCCCACTTAACTGCAGAGCCTTTTGGGACTTGCCTGGTCCTGGGCTGCAGGAGGCAGCCTCTCTCCACACTGCCTGTAGAACTTGAGGGCCTCTTCATGGGAGATGTGCTGTCTCTGGCTGGGGGCTTCTCCAGTTCAGTGTCCCTTACCCTGCAAAGTCTGAAGCAAAACTCCCCAAGGCAGCTGTTATAAACTGTGCCTCTTCTCATGTGACCGCAGTCCCATTTCAGTTTCAGTTTCTAAAAAAGTTAGATTGCTATAGCCGGAAAGTCCCCTGGTCAATTGAAACCCACAAGCAATGTATCCTGTGGCTGCTCATGGCCACTGCCCCATCCCAAGTCCCACTCTGCCCTGGATTCCCCTCCTTCCAGAAACCTCTCTCTTCTCTGTCTCTTCCATCACCCAGCGAGGCTAAGACTGCAGCTCGGACTGTGGGCCAGGTCAGCTTCCCCAAACAACCGCTGAGAACTTGGGGAAGGCGGGCAAGGGGACTCAGGTGCAGTTGCAGCCAGGGCAAAACCTTGACTTGACACAGGTGACCCTCTGGAAGTCTGCAGAACTCCTTGGAAAGTAAGCCTTGAGCTGGAGTGCCACTGCCTGCCACAGGTGCCTTAGTATCTCACCCTGCTCCACTGAGAGAGGGGACAAGACAGCTGCCCCACAGGTAGCCCTAAGCACAGTTGAGGGTTAGGTGAATCTTACAGGGACAGCTTGATGGCACTAGAGAGGTGCTAGTGGCCATGGCCACCTCTGGCTGAGCAGTGCCTCTTGCAGAGGCCAGCCTGTGCTGGGTGGCCTAGAGCTAACAGGCTGGTGTCGGGGTTCCCAATAACTTGTGGGACACTGCCATCTATGGTGGCTCACTCCTCTCCTTGACCAGGAGGTATCCAAGTAGAGAAAGGGTCACGGCCAGCCCTGGCAGAGATCAAAATGGCAGGCTTTGGCTCTTGGCTAACTCGTGAATCTCGACACATGCACCCACCCACCACCCTCTTCTGCTGGTTGTGCACCAAAGAGGTCGGAAGCAGTGGCCTGAGTGGTGGCCCCTCACAAGCTGGAGGTACCCACTGCATGCAGACTTACCTTGCTGCAGGTCCCTACCCCTCTCCCAATGTCTGCACTAGAGGGCCAGCTCTTCCAGGTGGTTCATCTGCCACAGCCCAGCCCAGGCCCAGTTCCCATGATTCACCCTCCCCTCCACACACACACCCAACCAAATACCACCAAGGTCTGGGCACTTCCTTACTCACACACCTTCAGTGTCCGCCCCCCCACCCCTCTACTGTAGAAAAGCGAAAATGGCTTCCCTCCACCCTCCTAGGTTCTTTAGCTGCGCTATGGATTAAATCAACATCAGATAGACTAACAGGAGGATAATTATGCACTTTTAATTATGTACCTAGGCACAAAATATGAGTTGAAGAAGAATCAGTTGACCATTACACAGCATCTGAGCTACAGGAAGGGACAGAGCTTGGGGAATCCTGGGGGTGGACATAGTTAAGAGAGGGTGAGGGTGGAACCATGAGATGAATGGAGGTTGTGTCATTATGTGGTTTCCCAGTAATTAAAGCTGTCTGGAAGCAGCCTTCTTTACCAATGCAGATTTCCTTCACTGGGGGCAATTTCTTTTACAGAAAGACAGCTTTCAGAGCTACTCTTGGATTCCAGGTTTCTAAGAATAACCAGTCAGAGATATGCCTGTGTATTTATGGGGGCATGTTCTATCTCTCAGGTCACATTTTGGGGTGGTGTGTCTTGGGTCTGTCACTATCTGAGGTTCCCAGAGTAGGGCTTGGGACACCTCTCCAAAACACTTTATTGTTTTAGTCTGCACCAAAGGTCAAAAGGCAGAGTGAGTGCTCCAGAAACACGTCCCTGCTCAGCTTGTGTCCTTTTCTATCAGTCCTTTCTGTCCTTTTGCCAGTCACTGTTGGCGACAAAACTCAAGGCCAGGCTCTGCCCCCAACCACCACCAAGGAAAAGCAGGCTGGGGCAGCGGTGGCTGGCCTATGGAGTATGCACTGTTCAAAGCTGCCACCCTGGCCTTGACTCGCCCTGGAAACTGGGGGGAAGGCGCTGCTGTTCTGAGGCTGCTAAGTTTTTCTCCTAAAAATTACTATAGTTGTTAACTGGTGAAGGCGAAGGATGCCAGCCAAGCTGCAGGACCCAGATCCGGGCGTCCGGCTGTGCTAAGCGTTCTTGCCGCAGCCTTTTCACCCCGGCAGCGCTGTGGCCCAAGCTGCTGCGCGCCCCGGCCTCGGGCGGGTCGGGGGGCAGGGCCCTGCCCTCCAAGGATGTCGCCCTGGACCCAGGAAAGGCCTGCAGCCCCGTGCCCGGCAGTCGGGACCGGCTGGACTGGTATCCCCAGCCGAAAACGAAACTTGGAACCGGCAGAAAGAGGCTGCCAGTGAGTGCATCAGCGCCCAACCCCCGCCCCTGGGGGCCTTGCTCCAACCCGGCCTCGCCCCAAACGTACCTAGCCCCAACCGGGCCTCACCTCAAACGAGTCTCCACCGCAACCCGCAGGACCTTATGTACCCACTGGCTGGTACCCAGCCCAGCAAGACTGGGAACTCGCAACTGCATCCCGCATCTCCTGAGGTCTCTGGAGGTCCTTCACACCCAGGAGACCCATATCCAACAGGCGCGCACCTTACCCAATAGGATCCTGTACCCAGGGAGGGAATTCTCGCCACCCCCGCATCTCTGCGTCCTGCCCAGCAAGATCGGCAACCTGCCCGGGTGCACCTGCAGCGCGATGAGCCTGGCTGCCCAGCCCTTTGGTACACAGGTCACACAGCCTGAGGCGCTGCCCCTCCGCCCTCCTCCTGGAGTTACTCTGGGCACGCGTGGATGTGGCCAGAATTCCCCACTGAGTGACTACCCAAGGGGACTCAGCCCCCTCCCATATCACCACCCCTTCCGGGGAGGCGTCTCCTGCAGCTGTGCGCGGGGTATAGGTCACAGAGCGGGCCCAAGCCGCCTCCACCTACGGAGGGAGGGCCGGGAGAGCCTTGGGGGACCCGGACGCTTGCAAGTCCCCAGACTTGGGCTCCCAGCACCTTGGGCAGCATCCACGACTGCCGCTGAAGTATTGGCCAGCTGCCCAGGGGCCTAAAGGAAACCAGGACTTGATCTACCAAACTTCAGGACACCAGTGAGAGTTCGAGCATGGAGAACATGTCTGTGATCCCCAAATTTGGGATGCTGAGGCAATAGGACCGAAAGTTCAAGGCCAGCACTAGTGAGACAGGGCTTTTATTTATAAAAAATAAGAAGTGCTGGGGATGTGTCTCAGGTAAAACACTTCTGGGTTCAACCCCCAGTATCAATCAATCATCAATCAATCAATTTAAATCTAGCTTTAGAAAGAAAAATGAGGGTCACTATCCTACCTACAATGTATCTCTGAATTCGCAGTTAAGTTTGTGCCTCAAGATAAATGAAGCTTCAGGCTGGATTATCAGGTTACTTCCTCTACACCAGTCTTCTTTCAGCCCTTAAGGTCCAGTCTAACCAGGCTCACAGGCATTTATAAGTATTTCCAGGAAAGTGCTGGGAAAAGGAAGCAAGGATGCCCTTCCCTGCTTTCCAGAAAATGGGTACCTGTGCATGGTTGGCATGGACGTTCTGTCTGGGAAGGTGCAGACACCAGCCTTAAGGTGCTCCAAGCACACAAAGGTGCTGCAGCATGTTGCCTCCTGAAGTGGGTGCATGGCAGTAAGGATCCTGACAGCAGAGTTAGCCACACTATGAGGATGGTCTGCAACCCATGAACCAAGTCTGAAGCCCGCAGAGAGTACAGACAAATGTAAGACCAAAGTTGACATAACAGCCTGCTTCTGACCCACTGATCATAGACATTAAAACATGCAAACAATGTTTAAAGTAACAAAACATGTACATGAGGTATAGGTGTACACAATGTAAATTGTTATGGGTGGCCTAATAGAATTAGAAAAGATGGAGAAGAGCAGAACTACATGGATCATGGTAGGAACAGTTTCTTTGGCGGGGCTCAACCTGGAGCAGAGGAGAATGTGGAGCATCAGGATGATGGGAGCTGGAGGACATGGCCAATGGTTTCAGGTGGCTTCTTCTACAGACTTGCTCTCGAAAGGTGGTGATCCAAACCAGGCACAGTGGCCCATGCCTGTTATCCCAGCAACATGGGAGGCTGAAGCAGGAGGATTGCAAGTTCCAGGCCAGCCTCAGCAGCTTAGCAAAGCCCTAAGCTACTTAGTGAAAATGTGTCTCAAAAAATTAATTAATTAATTAAAAAGACTGGAATGTGACTCAATGGTAAGTGTCCCTGGGTTCAATCCCCAGTAACAAAAAGACAGGGACCTGGGTGCCGTGGCCTGCCTAAGTATCTCCTCCTCTCAGGAAGAAAGACAACATATTCACAAAGGGTCTTGGAAGATCTGGTTGAGGAGAAGCCTTCAGAAGAACAGAGAGGAACTCGTCCATTGTGGTTACCCCTGCCAAGCCACTGGCCTCGATCTCCAACCCAGTCCTAGAAGCTCATCCCACACAAAAACCAATGTCCAAGAGGTCTTTTTTGTGGGAGAAAGAAAAGCTTTATTCAGTGGCCAAAGAATGGACAAGAGGGAGCTTTGCTTCCAAATCAGCTTCTCAGCTCCAGGGATTACAGATACAGGACAGTATTCAAGAGACAAGGAATGATCATGTCCTTTCTGAGAACAGATAGAGATCTTTCAAGAACCTGGGTGCCACTTCTTTTCCCTCTTTTCTAGTTTTTCCAGTCATGGCGGCGGCTAGGTGTATTTAGACTTAAAGTGGGAGAAGAGAGGTCAAGCAAGTCTAGGTCAAGTTAGCACTGTATTATGTTAGTCTGTATTATGCATCAAGTTAGTCCTGGACAAAACATTTCTCAATGATCAACGTGTCTACGTGAAGTGCTGAGTAGAATCTGACCCGAAGGCTAAGGCAGCAGAGGGGATAGATGCAGTATGAAGACAGAAGTACCTTCTAATCCTGTTCCCATAACTCCTTACACACCTGCAAGCCCAAGGGTCAGTATTTTCAACAAAAGTGGTCTTTGGGTCCCTGAATGGTAGCCTAAGCAACTGCTATCATGAGCCATGTGTCACAGGTGTCATCTACAGTAGTGCTGATGGGAAATTGAGGTATCGCCCAGCCTCAAGATCTCCAAAGGCAGATTTTTAGGTTAATCAGGAGAAAGAGAGGCAGAGCGGTTTAGGTTTTTCTTCAATAGCAGCCACAGTCCGTGTCTGTGCAGCTCTCAGTGTGTTCAAAGAGGTCCTTCTTGACTTAGACCTCTAAGGAAAGAACCAAATGAAGGAAATAAAAAGATAGAGAGGAGAGGTGGCTCAACAGTGACACAGGTTTATTCAGGACAAACCTGTGCCAGGTGTGGGGACCCAGGGGGAGGGGTTCTCAGCAGAGACTGAAACCCACATTCTGCCTAGAGCCTAGGGAAGTTATAGGGGAGCGAGAGAGTAGGGAGGTTTCTGTAGTTAGGCCATTGTTAGAGGTTGTCAGGGAAGGGTCCTGTGGTGTCACCTTCATTCTTTGAGTTGGTCACTGCTTCTTGTTGAACCAGATGTTTCTCAGGATTCCAGTCCCAGATAATAATTCCCTTCCCTGTGAGATGATGGGGTATTGCCTGGGTTTAAGGTCAGGCTGAGTCAGAGTGACCTAGGGTGACTCTTGTTCTAAGGTGGGAGATTTGTTCCAAAGTGAGCTGCTTGTGTCTAGTCCTAACAAGACTAGACTGTGGTCTTCAGTCCAACTTGTTCCATGTCCTGGTCCTAGGGACACACCATGGGAAACCTTGGTCTTCTCCTTGCCCTCTCCAGTGCTGGTAGAATGACTGGATCTGACCCTGAACATACATGAGATGTGACTTTGTTCCTTTCCTGTGTGCTTGAAGGTCCTGGCATCACCTCCAGGTTGTTTAGCCACAGAGAAGTTTCAGGACATGAAAGCATGTTCTCCTGCCAGTAGAGAGTAGGCAGAGACACTCTGTTATGCTGTGCATGCATGCACTTGTGTGTGTGTGTGTGTGTGTGTGTGTGTTGGGGATGGAAGGGGCTGCCGGAAGTGCAAGCTGCTGAGAGCCAGGCTGTTGAGAGCAAGGGCCTTGTGAGGGAAAGTGTAGGAGGCAGGGCTGTCCAGGTCTGAGGCTCACCGCTCCACTCCTGCTCTGCCTTGGGTCCCTGGGCCCTCCGCCTCCCAGACCTAGATATCTCTATGTAGGGTGTGTGTGCCAAGGCAGGATGAATAGAACACCTGCATTTCCTCCCGAACTGCTTAAATGAACATTGCCAAACAAGGCAGTCCTGTAGCTCCAGGGTTCTTTTCATCTACTTCCCAACTGTCTTCAGATCTTTGGGTAAAAATCATATGGAGTCAAGTTTGGCAGGTAGGGCCAGCTCTTTTCTGAGCCTGAATATTTCTGCATGAGGATCCTGCTCCTTTAACCTCTTGGAGTAACAAATGTCCCAGTGTCAATCTTTGCCTGGGTTAAAACAGTACAAGCTGAAAAGGTCCTGCATCAGCCCTGAATGTGTTGCCCACTGCAGGCTCAGACCCACCGACCAGGAGGGCAGCAGCCAGTGGTGACCTCTCACAGCATCACAATGACCCATGACCAAGGCACTGAAATCATCCAGGGCCCCAGTGGCTTCACTGTCCTGCTCTTTTTGGCTTCATTGTTCCTTAGTGTGGTAGGTTGGACTTGACTACTAACGGGGTTCCCCCAGCCAGGTAGCAATCTCCCCCTCGACCAGTGGGTGGGAGGAGCTCCCCGGGAGCCCCCGATAAGGTCAGACTGAGAAAGGCAAAGCCGCCCGGCCCGAATTCACCACGCACGAGCAGGGGAGTCTCGTCTAAGCAAGAACTGATTTATTGAGGAGGGTTTACAGGTTTATATAGGGGAGAGGGTCCAGTGGTGTCCTGTTTCTAAGCTAAGAATGTGGAAGGGGGCTGTCCACCTGAAACAGTATAGGGTTACTCAGCTAAGGTAGCACGGGAGCAGAGGTCAGCCAATAAGAGTGAGGGGATGTGGCTTTCTCAGGGCAGCGTGGTCAGTCCCGAGCTGGATGCTCGGCGCCATCTCAAGGCAAGCCCCCACAGACTACTTCCCTCCAACCTTTCCAGCACCAGCACCCGGAGTGATAAACCTTCTTGGAGGAAAGAACCTGATGTGATGAACTCTGTCCTGGAGTGGTTGGGAAATTCAGTGAGGTCTTTGATGTACTTGCTTGCTGGTTACTGACACAAGCAAAAGCCTTTGGCTAAGAGTTTGATAACTCGAAAGGCCACTGATGAGTGAGTGTCACAGTATAATTAAAAAGCAGCTCCACTAGGCATGGTGGTACTTGCCTGTAATCCCAGTGATTCGAAAGGCTGAGGCAGGAAGCTGGCAAGTTCCAGGCCAGCCTCAGCAACTTACAAGGCCTTGTCTCAAAATAAAAAAACAAAGAGGACTGGGGATGCAGCTCAGTGGTTAAGCATCCCTGGGTTCAATTCTTGGTACCAAAAAAAGAGAGCCCCTAAGCTGCTTAGGAGGGGCCATTGAGGAGAATATTACTAATGACTTTGAGGCTTCAGTGTTGGGAAAGGAGGGAGTAGGGATGGTGGGGAAGGGGCTCAGGAATCACTAGGCACCTTTTCTTTCTCACACTTAGTGGTCTAGGCACCATGTATTTTATCTGGCTTGTGCAGGTAGTTCTTTCATATTATTCTTTTTTTTCTTTTAGTACTAAGGATGAACATAGGGCCTCTACTACTGAGCTACATCTCCAGGCCTTTTAACTTATCTTTTACTTTGAGTCAGGGCTTTACTAAGTTGCTGAGGCTGGCCTTGAATTTGTGATTCATCTGCCTCAGCCTCCGGAGTCACTGGGATTGTGGGCGTGTGACATTGTGCTCTGCATTCTTTTATTTTTTTCCCTTTTATTAAATCAACTTCATTCATCTATAATTTATAGTTAATAGAAATGCCTCTTTTAAGTGCAGGTTGAATGAGTTTTGAGAAACGCCTCCCACACACAATGATCTCCCAATCAGAATACAGGGTAGTCGCATGGCCCCTGGATGGCTCCTGAGGCCCTTGTAGGCTCCAGCCTGCACCCTCCAGCCTGCCTCAGCAAGCCAGTCTTGTGTGGTTATGGATGACTTCACCTGGTTTACAACTGTACCTACCAGAATCACAGGACATTGTGTGCTTCCTGTGTGGCTTCTTTCACCAAATGTTTCTAAGGTTCCTGTGCCCTTGTAGTGCCAGTGTCAGGAGTCTGCTCAGCCATGAATGGCATGCAGGGAGAAGACAAGGAGGTTGACCTAAAGCCACTGAGAGATGAGCACCTGGGAAATGAGGGCTTGGTATATTAGAACCTCCCCCAGCCTTATATAAGAAAAGCTACCCTTCAGGACCACATCTTCATTGCCTCCCATAACGGAGTCTCCAGGACCACCTCCCTTATCACCCAGACTATGTCACAACCCCAATCACCCTGATAGCCAAGACCTTCACAAAATGCCATGGGGGCTATTCAAAGGGTAATGAACTTATTAAGGGGAAGCAGATTGACTTAAAAACAGGGGGACTCAGTTTTCTTAAAGCCTCTAACCCTGAGCACCACATCTTCCCCTAGGAGGCAGTCGTGCTGTGCCCAAGCTGTCAATCAAAAGCCAAGAGGAGGTGGACTTGGGCAGGACTCTGGATGCTTCCTAGTGATTAAGAGTAAGTTATGGTCAGGCAGTGGGCCCCAATTAAGGTCATCTTCAGAGGCAGAGACCACACAGCAGACTAACCCCTAGAAATATTAATGGGCACCATCAAGGCCTCTTCTTTCTTTTTTGGTATGGAGGATCGAACCCAGGGGCGCTTAACCACCAAGCCACATCCCGACAACCCCACCCTGTCTTTTAATTTTTAAAGTTTTGTGACAGGGTCTTGCTAAGTTGCTTAGGGAAGCACTAAGTTGCTGAGGCTGGCTTTGAACTTGTGATCATCTTGTCTCAGCCTCCTACATTGCTGGGATTAAAGGTGTGTGTGCCACCATGCTTGGCTTGATCTTGGGTTTTATTCTTCACATTTGTGAGACAAGAACTCAGAAGGAAATTGGCCAGTTATGGAATCTAGTCTCATCACAAAACTCCAGTTTCACTGGGACCCCCAACAAAACTGGAGAGCAGGAGAGGCACACTATCCCTTTCTTCTCTGAGAGGACCTACTTTCTCCCTATGAGAAATAGAAAGGCCTGTGGTCCATTTTCAAAATGTAGCCTTAATTGGATCCAATGGTAGCCATTTAAACTATGACCCATCCCTTTGCCCGCCCCAATTTTAAAATTAGCCAATCTTGTAGATTGTAACCCAAGCTCCTCCAATGAGAGAAAAGGGTAGTGCTGCATTGGGTTAGAGATATAAGCAGGCCAGTTGACCACACTTGCTAGCCACGTTCTGTAATATGGCCTCTGGCAGGAGTAAAGGTTGGTTTGCCTACCCACTCTGGAGCTCATGCTTGATTTCTTTGAGAATCCCAGTGTGAGGTAGTAGCTAGCAGTGAGCAGTGAAACGCAGGCAAGGTCACAAGTATTCTTTAAATTACTTCAGGGTCTTCTTTAAACTACTTCAAAAGTAAACGAGAAAGCAAAGGGTGTAGTTAATTTGTAGAAAATAAACAAAAGCAAGGGGGCTAGTTGAAAATAACATCAAGAGAGAAGGATTAATGGAACTAACTCTTGACAGGGTCCATTTATGTTGATGGAAAGCTAGGAATTATGGTCAGATGTGTCTCCATTTGTCTGGAAAGTAAGATTCCTTCAGTAGTGCAGGCACACTAAAGTAACTTCTGACCAGCTATTGACCCCAGTGCCCACATTAACATGGGATTGACTTGTAGATGAAGCCCCCCTAAACAGAATGGCCACTACCATGACAGTTCTGGAGAGGATCAACTAAGGTCAAAAACTCCACCTGATGTGAAGGAGGAGTTGAACACCTGATTGGCAGAGTACAGAAGGCGGCCCCCAGTTCTCCTGGTAAACATCAAACAGGAATAAGTTTGGAGACAGCATTATCTCCTTTGTCGTTTTCTGCCTAGAGATGGCCTACTCTCTCTCGAGAATGCTTTCTGCTTAATCCTCACTTTGCTTTTACTTTACTTTCACCTATAATATAGTTCTTTTGCATGCTTTTGGTGTCTGACTTTAAATTTTCTTTTCTTTGAACACAAGAACTGAGGTTTGGAGGTTCAGCTCCCTGTTTTCTTGTGACACTGATATTTCTAACATCCCTTGAGACTGTTCCCTTTTCCCCTTTCCTGGTCTTTCTAATAAACTCATGCCTGTAACTTCGAGCACCATGTCTAAAGTATTTCTTACCTAATTGCAAGAACCCCAACCCCATTGTTTCCTTTTACTCCTAATGTGAGGTGCTGGTTCCCCTGCTGATAGACACGGGTTGTTTCTAGTTTTTTGTTTGTTTGTTTGCCGTACTGGGGATGGAACCAGGGTCTCACATGTTAGGCAAGCACTCCACCACTGAGCTACATTCTAGTCCTTTTTGAGACAGGGGCTCACTAAGCTGCCCAAGCTGTCCTTGAGCTTGTGATCCTCCTGCCTCAGCTTCCAGAGTGGCTGGGATTACAGGTGTGGCCCCTGTGCCCAGGATTAGTTATATTCTTTTAGTGTTGGTTGTAACCCCTACCTGAATTGCATGGCCAGCTAGTGGGTCACTTCCTCCCTCACAGGGAGTTTATGATGCTTATTCATTCATTTCTTAAATATGGACTGCAGAGACATCAAAGAAATTCAAGTGGGAACTGCTGAGAATTCTCTCCTCAACAAAAACAATGAGAAAACTTGCCCTCTCTCCCAAAAAATAATTCCCAGTTTTTCAAGAATTCTGTAAAAAATTTTTAAACCACTTTTTATTGATTTTCATTAATTATACAGGATGGTGGGTTTCCTTGTGGTGTATTTGTACATACAGGGAAACATAATTTGGCCAATCTCGTCTCCAGTATTTTCCCTCTCCTTCCCATGCTCCCTCCTCC
This sequence comes from Geosciurus inauris, assembly GCA_004024805.1. Classification (NCBI taxonomy): domain Eukaryota; kingdom Metazoa; phylum Chordata; class Mammalia; order Rodentia; family Sciuridae; genus Geosciurus; species Geosciurus inauris. The sequence goes on along the minus strand of PVHX01009609.1, from coordinate 17,163 downwards.
TGATTCCTCCTCTACCTTAAATGTTTTCCATCAACTTTCCTTAAAATCCTTAGCTTGTTCATATCTACAGTGTCCTTCAGGGCCAGATAGAGGAACACTGAATGTTTCAGAAGAATCCTGGAAATTAACCAGGGGTGACAGCAATCTGGGGGCATTTATTTGAGAAAAATGGCGAGTCTTTGTAAGGACAGTGACTTCTGCAGCATTTTGACTTGGCCCATCCCTGGTGTCCCCTCCAATTCTTTGGTAGCCTTGAAAAAAACAGGGAGGGGGACTCCCTCTGCCAAGTCTCTACTAAGCTTCCCTCCTTTGCAAAGCTAGCTGTCTTTGACCTGTGTGTCATTCCTGGAAAAAGAAGACAATTAAGAATCATGTCCCTTAAGACCCCTCTCTGTTCAAAGAACCTAGCCATGTCAAGGCATTAATGAGATCACACCTAGGCCAGAATATCCACAGTACATATTATCCCATGGACACTGGCATTCTCTCACACATGCTGGGAATCGGGCAAGTTATTGTTATCTGGAGAAATCTACTTTCTTGCATGCTCACCAAGTTCCTTGGATGCTGGTCCCACTGTGGGATGAAACCAGCTAATCGGATCTGTTGGTAACCCATACAACCTCTTCCCTGGGAGAACTGGTGTGGACCCCTGCACCCTAGAGAAGAAAAGGTGCTGTGGGGATGAAGCACTATTCCCTGGAGAAACACCAAGTCTCACCTCTCCAGCCATCTCTGTGGGACCTTCTGTAGCACTTCTCAGGAAACTTCTCTCACAGCCCAGCTTTGAGTGTCTGCCCTGGGCTCTTGGCCACTTGTCCCACTGCCCTGGCCCAGCTGGGCTATGGACAGCACAACCTGATTTCATTCATTCAATATTCAAAAGCATTTTCCCTTCTGGTTCATTTGCTGAAAACTTTGAAAGGCACAAATTTAGCCTCATGGCTGCCTGGGTGTAGAAAACAGGGTAAAGGCTGGGGTGCAGTTCAGCTAGAGCTCCTGGGCTGTGCATGTGCTAGACCTGTGTGTGTCTGGGGGAGACCAGAATCTGAGGTAGCTGTATAATGGCAATGGGGCTCTATTTTTGGGTAATAAAAATGGCTCAGAACTAGACAGAGCAGATAGCTGGGAGACATTATGAGCTGAAGGTCTCCAGACTGTCACTTAAAAGGGGTAATTTTAAGCCATGCTCAATTGTGCAACTTGGTAATCCCAGGTACTAAGGAGTCTAGATGAGCTCAATGATAGAGCACTTGCCTGGCATGAACAAAGCCCTGGTTCAATCCCCAGCACCACAGAAAAGGGGGGGGGGGTAATTTTTTTAGAGTGATCATATGTTTAATTATTCACATTAGGACATGTGTGTGTAATGATCTAAGATCTTAACAATTTTTAAGTACACAGTGCCATAGTATGAACTACAGACACAATATTCTACAATAGATCTCTGGAACTTACTTCTCCTGAATAACTGAATATACCGTATCCACTGAATGTTAACTCCTAGTTCCCCCTCCTCCCAGTTCCTGTCAACTACCATTCTATTATTTGCTTCTATGAGTTTCACTATTTCTTTTTCTTTAATTTATTCTAAATAGGTTGACATGATTGACAGCAGAATTCATTTTGATTCATTGTGCACAGATGGAGAACAACTTTTCACTTCTCTGGTTGTAAACAATATAGAGTTACACCATATGCATGGTCATACATGAAACTAGAGCATTATTGTCCATTGCATTCCACCTTTTTTCCTTTCCCCATGTCTCATCCCCTCCTTCCCTCCCCTTTGACCAAAGTTTCTCCATTCTTCTCATGCCCCCTCCCCCATTATGGATCAGCATCCACTTATCAGAGAGAACATTTGGCCTTTGGCTTTTTGGGATCTGCTTACTTCACTTAACATGAAGTTCTCCACCTCCATCCATTTACCTGCAAATGCCATAATTATATTCTCTTTTAATGCTGAGTAATATTGCATTGTGTTTATATACCACAGTTTCTTTATGAATTCATCTATTGAAGGGCATCTAGGTTGATTCCACAGTTTAGCTATTGTGAATTGAGCTGCTATAAACACTGAAGTGGCTCTGTCACTATAGTATACTGTTTTTAAGTATTTTGGGTATATACTGAAGAGTGGAAGAGCTGGATCAAATGGTGGTTCCCATTTGACTGGTGACTGGTCCAAACTGAGATGCTCTGGGCCTGTAAAATTCACACTGAGTCTGTCATCCCAGCAACTTGGGAGGCCCAGGCAGGAGGATCCAAGGTTGAGGTCAGCCTCAGCAACTTAGCCAGGCCCTGTCTTAAAATTTCAAAAAAATCAATACAAAGGGCTGGGGTGTGGTTCAGTTGCTCAGTGTCCCTGGGCTTAATCCCGGGGACAAAAAATCTCCTCCTAAAACAAAACAAAACAAAACATGAACTTCAGGGCAAAACAATTCAGTCCATGATCCATGTTCCTGTTGAACAGAGAGCTCATTGAGGACAGTATGGTACAGATGCAGACATTAAAAACCATTTATTCTGATACTATTTTCACAGTAATTCACAGCAAAAGACACAATAATGTGGGTCACAGAGCACCATGAATGAAGCACATGGAGCTAGGAGTGTGCCCACACGCTGACAGATGCATGTATTCCAGTGAGCAGAAAGTTCTAGGGTGATCACCAGAGTGGACAGGGGCAGGGAGAGTGGTTTCCTGCATTTTTTACAATAGGCATTTATGATTTTTACAAAAACACCAAAGCTATTACTTCAATTAAAAAAAAAAACAATTATTTTAAAACAGACTTGAAGTCATTTGGGACACATTGGTGTCCTTCGCAGCCACAGCATAGATGCTGCATCAAGATCTGGTGCAGATCTCTGAGGCTCCTCCCTGGCTAGAGCTCAGCACAGACCCAGGCAGGTCCTAGGTACAGCACGCCTATCTCACCCAGCTGTGAAACCCTGTTCCTTTCTCTGTCACTTGGTCTGTCATTCTGTGAACTCTTGCCAAGCCACTCTCCCAAAAAGGTCCATGCCCAGGGGACAGGCAGGAGGATTTTCCAGTTGTCCCAAAGAATACCAGAGTCCCACATGGAGCTCCACAAGGGCTCCCTCTTCTTCTGAGGTCACCCTGGAGCACTTTCTCTGCCCCATCAGGCCAGTGTGTCTATCAGACGGCATCTGGTATCAAATCACTGTGACAGGGACCTTCTGGGAGACCCTTCAACACCAGACACCCATTAAGGGTGTGATCAAGCCGTTAGCAGTGTGATCTTGTGTTCTAGGATGGGGTCTTCACAGCTGTTGTAGGGCTGGGTTTCTGGATCTTGCTGCAGTTATTTCTCTGCAAAGGACACAAATTTTTCAAGCTCTACAAAAGCATGTAAGAGTGACTCAGTTTGTGCAATGAAATTAAAGGCTGGCACTTAGGGTCTAGCACTAGGGCGGGGTTGGCCACCTGGGCCAGCATCCCTGGCTCTGAAGGGCTCTACCAGAGTCTCTGAGCAGGTTGTCCTCCTGTGTGGTCCAACTCCCTGCTGGGTACTGCTGGCTTCCTGCAGTTGTGCCAGGCTCCCTTACCCTCTAGACCTCAGCATTTGAGCTACTTCTATTAACAACCCAGAAGAATCTCACAGAGGATGTACTGAGCCAAGAAAGTTGGACAAAAAAATAATCTTTTTTTCTTTTTTGCAGTGTTGGAACCTAGGGTGTTGAGCACGCTAATCAAGTGCTCTACCACTGAGCCATGTTCCCAGCCCTTTTTCACATTTTACTTTGAGACAGAATCTAAGTTGCTGAGGCTGTCCTTGACCTTGTAATCCTCCTGTCTCAGCCTCCTGAGTTGCTCGGATTATAAGTGTGCACCACAATGCTGGCTAGAACAGTGGTTCTTTCTAAGGGTGAGGACCTGAGGAGACTTTCTAGAATGAGTGAACGTTATCTTGATTGGTGGATGCACAGGGGGAGACATTTAAGCTCTTTCTTTGTATTCAAACATTACCTCAAACACACAAAAATATTTAAAACATCTGCAGAGAAGGAAGTCCCAGGGTTCCACTCACAGCCCTTTGGCCCTCCCTTTTCCCAGAGTTTCTGGCTTTCCAGATCCTGTCCTGCCCTGTCTTGATCCCTAAGGGTATGGACATGCTGGACTGTCCAACTCACAAGAGAATGTCGTCTGCACCCACTTGCCTCCTCCAGGATGGAGAAGTACTGGAACTCCTTTAGGTCTGTGGCCAGTAGAAAATGGATCACCAGCACCTGTGGACAGACATCCTCCAGTCCAAGGCACAGGTGCTTCTGCCTGACATGCAGGGTGGGTGGCCTGGATGGACAAGCCCAAGTGTCTGGAGAGGGTCATTTCATCTCCTTTACAGGTAGGTGGAGGGCGGGCAGCCTGCCCAGTGGGCTGCTGCCAGAGGAAGGATCTCTACATGAATGGTCTCTAAAGACCACCAGATGTGGTCATCTGGAGCCAGATGTCCCCAGTGTTGAGTACAGCCTGGCTGCAGACATGGATCAGTACTGACAGTAGGGGGAGTGGCCCCTGGAGGAGAGGCAGGTGAAGGTCAGGGGGGTCAGGGACCCAGGTCAGAGGCAGGGGGTCAGGCTTTAGCTACCTGTAGGCCCACGAAGACCAGTATAGCACCTTGCCTGTGAAAGTCTTCTAGGAGGTGGCCAAGCCCCAGCACCATGATGTAGTTGATGCTGTATATGTGGTTGCACTCCAGAACAGCAGAGAACCTTGGGGATGTAGGGGTCAGGCTACTCTGTCACATCCAGTGAAGTCATCAGGGTGACAGGACCCACATGCCCCTGATGGGCAGTGGGACGCATTCTTGGGGCACTGTGGTCCTTGCTGAAGCAGAGAGCAGGGTAGTTTGGGGCCCAGTACCTACTCAGGAACTTCTGTGTGTCAATCTCATGAATGTAGGAGCAGGTGAGTATCTCTCTGATGGCTAGGGCTAGGCCTCGGGTCCTGAAAGACAGGGTGAGAGCAGAGGAACAGAGAGTGGCAGGAGCTCACAGTGACCTCAGCCCAGCCCTGTACCTGCCAAGGCCCAGTTCAATATTGCCTCCCACAGGCCTTGATTGCAGGGAAGTGCAGGCTACTGGCCAGCTGTAGGACAAGAACCAGCCCCTCTGACACCTGAGAAGGCCGAGGGAAGAGAGTGAGTCCTGAAGGCAGGTTGGACAGAGCCTCTGCCAGGCCTTGCCCATTCCAAGCAGGAAGCCCAAGTCGAGCCTAGTGTGCTGGAGGAACAGCAGGGGGTGCTGGCAGGAGGCCAGGCACCCTGGAGACTGCTATGGTGCACAATCAGAGGACGTTGCCTTCAGGAGTGACTGCAATCACCCCAGGACAGCCAGGCCAAGGAGTCCCACCTGTGAGTGCCCACCCTTGGCCTGCACCTGGGTCTTGTGCCTGGCTACAGAGTGCAGAAGGATGAGCAAGGACACCAGGGTCCCAGCCAGGATGCTGTAGTGGGCCTCCCAGAAGCACAGCAGAAACACAACGCAGAGTGGTAGCAGGTCCAGCCCTGGGAGAGAAGTCTGCTGAGAGGCGCCCCTCCTCCCTAGTTCCCTGCTATCACCTGAGCCCGATGCACCCTGCAGCCAGCAGGATAGCCTTCTGGTCCTCACACGTGGAGCAATGGTGGTCATGGACCCAAAGTAGCCCCAAGAGCCTCTGTTCTGAAGCCTTAGGGGCAGCAGCCACAGGTCATACCTGGTACACCTCCCTATGCCTGAGGTTCAGGCAGGACTCACCTGGGCCTTCCCTCAAGAGACCTTGGAAGGAGGGGAGAAGTGGGGCTGTGAAGGTGATATCAAGTGGCCCAGGAGAGGGGTATGTGGGGACCACAAATCCCCAGACTTGCAGGTCTCCTTCTCTGAGGAGGTCTTTTGAGGGCAAAGTGCAGTCCCGGAGTTCCCCCAACATATATGACTAAGAAACGCTCCACCTCCCTGAGCCTCAGTTTCCCTCAGGAGAGCCTTTTATTGCACACAGGTGCGTTAACGTATTCCAAGGCTACCCTAAAGATGAAATGTAAATGTGCATGGAAGACTTGGGACACAGTGAAATAATCACTCCTTTCACTTGGTGACTCACTGAGGCCATAGGAAGGAAACCATACAAACTGCATACATTCTTATACTTCTTCAGTAAGCAAAATAGAATGGATTTGTGGGGATGAGTGGTTAAGGATGCCCTATAGGTTCGCAGACACAGTGTTACAGTGTTCTCAGCTTTTGGACCAGCGCGTATTTATTTATTTATTCTTAGCGCTGGAGATTGCACTCCAGGGCCTCACACAGGAGAGGCAAGGGCTCTTCCACTGAGCCACACGCAAAGTGTTTCAAAACTGAATGTCACATTTGAATCCTGAACGTGCTGGGAATGAAGATGTGGCCTGCAGTCACTCCTATCTCTGCTGGAGCCTTCTTACAGCCTCTAGAACACAAAGCAGTGATAGAATTCATATTTTTGTTCTCCTTTTATGCTTTCTATAAGACAGGACTCACTTTTAGATTTTATTTTATGTACCTTTTGCAATAAAACCCCAATTATTATGTGCTTTAAAATAGCTCAAGAGAAAAATATTTACTATTAATTTGATAGTATTTAAGATGATCACATTCAGAAGTATATGAAGTTAATTCCTTTCCTTTATAAAAACAGTAATTGTCATTTTCTTTGACCTCCCTTTTCTGCTTCCACACCAGGCTTTTTAATGATTCCAAACAAGCACTAGCTGCCCTCAGATCAAATGGTATTTTATAAAGTAAAATTAGAATGAAGAAATTTCAAAGCAAAACCTTTCCCATAGGTAGAAAGCTTACCAACTTTCAGAGTCACAAATAATGTCAATATGGTGTGTAATTAATTGTAGTACCACCGTTCTCCGTAGAAACCTGAGCCTCAGCATCCTCAACTCAAAGACCACAAGGGGGAAGGATTAACACAAGGCAGAGCAGCTACAGGAGCAAGGAGAGATGTGTAAAGGTATTGCTTGGCTTCACATGCTGCTTGATTACAGTTAATGATTACCCCTCAGTCTCTTTTACCTGAAGAAATTGTAGGTCTACAGTCGGTCACAAAGCTTTCTTGTTAAATATTTTTAATTAATTTATTTTTTCATTTTCCACATTTTTATTGGTGCATTATAATTGTACAAAATGATGTGATTTCTTGTCTCATATCCATACATGTACAAAATATAAGAATATAATTTGGTCAATATCATCCCCCAACCTTTCTTCCCTTCCTCCCCTTCTTCGAACTGCTGGTCCTTTTCTGCTACTGATTTACCTTTAATTTTCGTGAGATCCCACCCCTCCAACTTCCTTTTCCATTTTTCTCTCTAGCTTCCACATATGAGACAAAACATATGAGTGACCCTTGACTTTCTGAGATTTGTTTAATTCATTTAACATAATGGTGCCTTCTGTTTTTCTGCAAATGACATAATTTCATTTTTCTTTATGGCTGAATAAAACTCTATTGGGTATATATACCATATTCTCTTTATTCATTCATCTATTGAAGTACACCTAGGCTGGCTGCATACTTTGGCTATACTATAAACATGCTATGCATGTATAGCTGCAGTATGATGACTTACAATTCTTTAGAAGTACTGAGGAGTGGTATAGCTGCGTCACATGGTGGTTCCGTGCCTATTCTTTTAAGGAACCTCCATACTGATTTCCATACTGGTTGTACTAATTTACAATCCCTACAACAGTGAAAAATTGTTCCATTTTTTCTGCATCCTCTCCAGAATTTCTAGTTGTATTCTTTCTTTTGTTAAAATAAACATGAAATAATTTATTTTACTAATATTAAAGCATAACATGAAGCATAATAAATTTATCACATACAATGTTACACTAATATTTACATACAATGGAAAATATTACAAAATAACATTAAAAATAATACAAAAACAAAAGCTAGGTAAGATTTGATCTAATGTGATGAGTGTGCTTGTCTGTTCAGCAGCTCATTCCAGTCCGGAGCAGAGGAAGATATTGCTACCCGCGTATCTGTTGTGCCATTCAGGCCGTTTCTTCCTTTGTATTTTAACTGGGTTAAGATGGAAAAGCCCGGCTCACACCAACTAGCTGTTGTGAATGGTAGTAATAGAAGGATCCTCTTTCTACTTAACAAAGGAAAGTCTTCCTTTATCTGAATAAAAAACACTGATAAACTTAGGGTCCCATAATCATTCTTCTATGTATATGAAGAACAAAGCTGCAATAATTCATTTTCTTCTTCAGGTACTAAGTTTAACTCAATTATAGAGTCAGGGTTTTGAAAAGTAAATGGGAAAGCAAACCGTTTTCTCTTAATGTCTCCAATTTTTCTTCTGGAAAGAAAGGGTTAAACATTTGAGATAGAGAAGTGAGATGCAACAATGCCTCTAATTTCATTTCTTTCTAATTGTTTTCATTAATATTATGAAATTCAATATGTTGTTAAAAACCTTGGGAATATGTAGTAGCTAGGACAATTACTTTTTTTTTTTTCTGTTTTTTTTTTCTATTTTTTTTTAAATTTTTATTTTTATTTATTTTTCTCAAAAGTTGCATTTTAATACATGTTATCAAACATAACAGAAAAAAAAACAAATTTTCAGAAGCTGTACACACTATTCACTGAAAATATTTGTTGAGGCAAATAGAAAAAAATTATTACAATCATAATTTTTCTAACTTTGCACAAAATTATAAGCAGATTACATTCTTCATATTAAACATCTTTATATGCACTTTCAATGAACATATATATATACTTTTAAACCTTACTTGCTATGACAACAGTTTCTTTGGGAATGCTTGGATATGTTCAACATTTTGGAAAATATCACTGTTTCTGCCACACTGCAGTTTTAAACTCCATTGATTAAAAATGCCAAATGTATCATTTAAGTATGCCAATTTCATTACCCAAATGTCATCCTCAAAAATATTTGCTGAATAAGATTTTATTCTTCCATGGGAAAACTGTGAATCCCATTCCTGAATTCATACACCCTGGTTAGTATTTTTCCTTGAGACAAACAATGAACTTTGGTATGATACAGTAAATGGGTGTTATTCGTTCCAATTTCTGAACAAAATCTTTCAAAAAGTTGGCTATTCAGTGAGCTTTCTTTAATAAGATTAACAACATTTGCTGCATTTTCCAATACTTCCATGAGATTCTGTGGAATTTTTCTGGATGCTAAAGCTTCATGATATGTAGAACAATGATTCCACACAGCACCATTATTAGTAACTTCCAGTAACTTTTAATAACTCTGCTGTGTTTTCCAGTTATCCTTGCCATTCCATCAATTGTAACTCTTTTTAAAAAAATTTTAAAGTTCTCACTTTAATTTGAAATGCTTTAAATGAATATCACTTAACATAGTAGTGAACAGAGGTTTGAAGACTGTAATAATACTTTCTCTTTGAAAATACAATTTTTGATAGTTTCACTCTCAAACCAATCTCTGCAGTAAAATGCCTCTCTTGCCTCTACAATAGATCTGTCATGACCATCTTATAATGTAAATCCTAGGTGTTCTATGAAGTATTTAAAAACTTCCATTTTTTTATCCATACTGACTCTCTTTCAAGTTCTTAAAAATATTTAAACAACTATTGTTCTCTTGTCAGTATTTTATTATTTCCAATAGTTAGGACTTCAAGAGGACATTTTTTAAAAAGAGATATGTACTACTATTACTAGTCAAGAAAACAAAAATAAAATTTAGGTAAAGACTAACATTTTGTCCTATATACATCTTAATCATCCTAACAGTAAAAACTCACATGAAACTTTAAGATACAAGATGATATGGAAACCTCAACATGGAAAGCTGTCACTATAACTACAAGCAGTGTACAAACATGCTTCTACTTTTACCTACATAAGCTGACAGATGTTTAAAATACTGGGTTAACAAAGATCTTTTAGTAAAGTGACTTAGGCAGGCTTAAACTAGTTAGGGATGAATTAGTTAAGGATGAATCCTAACTAATTAATTGGAAGATCTGAGATATATTTTATATTTCATTTTACAAAATCAGAAATATTTATTTTGAAACAAGATAAGAAGACATGGTCTGCCTGTCAGAAAACTACCACTCAGAAATATTTTTCATCCACAAGGCAGGTAAAACATAAAAACATTTAAATTTCACACTGGCACCAAAATGGTTAACTGCTCTGCCTTCCTGGATTAGAAAAACTAACGCAGAGTGATAAGTAGTTTTGCAGGCGTTTGAACATGCCTAAGCCTTTAAATCAGTAAAATACTTTCTAAAAATGCTGATTACAAAAGTGATACATACTTATAAAAATTAAAACAGAACAAAATGAAAAAAATAGAAAGTGAAGGGCCCCTAAAAACCCCTCTGGGACCCAACCCCCGACCCCTCAAGAAAAAACATTTATCAGTTTGGTACATTTTTCCAAATCTTTTGTTCTATACAGATACAAAATATGCACACCTTGATTTGGCTCATACTATACATAGTGTTTTGCCATGTGCATTTTATACTTAATATATCTTTGACATCTTTCCATGTCAGTACATGTTGGTCAGATGGTATTCTGACACTAAATAACCTTTTAGAAATGGCAAAACCACTTTTTAAAAAATAATTCACAAAAATGTGTTATAATTTTAAAATAAAATGGACATAATCCTAAAACACAAAGACAAACATCTAAAAATAATCTCTATCTTTCCACCAGTGTGGAACAGCTCATTTTTCACACAAAACAAATTATGTGATTGGGGAGATTAACTCTAATCTCCACATTTATACAGAATGCTCCATTTGTTAAGCCTATCTGAAAAAAATGAAAAATTCAGATGATTAATTCAATTACACTTAGAAGCTAAGTGTACTACAAATATACATTGTGATCAGTTTTAATATGATGCCTCTTAGTCTAGGGTTTCAACTGAATAACAATAAAAAATTGAATAAATCACACAGCTAATAACCTGAAGGATCCAGAAATTCAAAGTTTAGGTTGCCAACGAAAACACTGCTGTTAACATTTTTCCTACTTGGTAAGCAAATGCTAATGCAATTCAATGCTGATTACTTAAAGTTCCTTCACATCACACATTCAATCAGGGTAATAAGAAGAACATAACATGCACACTGTGGAGTTAGAGTAAGACATAAAAATCTTTTGCTTGAAAGTAATGACTGTGTAGCACACGGGACATTTGTCAACAGCTTCAGCACATTGTTTACAAGTGACCAGATGTCCACAAGGAATAAAAACTACAGCAATATTTCTATCCATACAGATTTTGCAAAGCTTCTCCTCTTGCAGGCGCCTTAGCTGCTCTTCAGTACTAATCTCTTTCTGTAATAAAGTTTGACTTGATTCATCTTGTGTATTTTCTTTCTGAGCACTCACTAGATCTGCAATCAGAACCTCAAGTTGCTCTGGATGTCTGAATTTTTTCCTTCATTATTTTCTTAATGTCCCTGAAACTGAATCCCATTCGTATAGCTTCTTGTACCATAGAATTCTGGAAGATGGTGTCATCAATTTTTTCAGTTAGCAATGGCGTTTTTTCTGCAGTTCTTACCAGAGACTCTGCAAGTGAATGTGTTAAATGGATATTGTTTATGTATTCTTGTTCCTTTTCTTCCAACAGGTATTTATACCCTGGATACCACTTAGCATGTTGTTCCTAAGGGTCTTCACTGGACTTCCAATCTGTTAGCCCTCCTCCACAATGAAAGCACTTTACTTTATCACCTTCACCTAAAGCATAAAATCCAGCTCTTGCAAGCTGCTCCTTGTTAACTGAGTATATCCACGTCCCAAAAGTAATGATACGTGCTTCATACTCTGCCATGGCTGGATTTCTTGGTGGATTTGTTGGATTTGGGAAATTCCTATCAGAACTTACAACATCAGATTCACTTCAAACATTAATGTTCGGGCCCAAAACAAAGAAGCAGTTAGGAAAGTGCCGCCTGTGTTCTGACCAGGCACAATCACAAAGTTCCCAATTTTTCAGTTTTCCACCACTACAAAAGCACTGCATTTGATCATCAATACCTGTGTAGTATAGTCCAGCACTAGCTAACTCTCTGGGGGTTAAGTGAGCATAGTCTGGCCAGTTCTGAAATGACTTTAATCTAGCTTCTTCACTACACATGGCAGGATTCCTTGAGTATATGGTGTCTGATATATCTACAACCTGTCCAGTTCTCAAAAGATAGTCTGCATGAGTCTCAGATGGCCTGTCTAAACCGAAATGATTTCTGCTTCCCAGATAGTTTTCAACTCTGTAGCGACTATTTTGGACTCTGTAGGACTTGTAGGTTGTGCGGCACTATTTTCAAAATAAAAGCCGTTGATAAATCTGCAATTTGGGGATACTTTCCTGTGTCTTCCAACTGCTGAGTCTCCATATTGCCATCTATCTACTGCCCCATGACAACTAAAGCATCGCACAGTATCTCCTTCACCGGTATAAAGAAAACCTGCTCGTGCCAGTGTTGATGCTGAAACAGGACTACTACTTGGAAAATTAGCAAAAGTTTTTAATCTATTAAACTCTTCTACAAATTCTTCATCTGTATTGATGTCTGCAGGTACACAAGATTTAGATCCTTCAAAACTGTTAAAAGTCATCTTCTCTTGAAAATAAGACTTGTCCACCTTTTTGCTCCCAGAGAGCCGGCCCCAAACGCCGCTGGCAATCAGCTCGGTCCCCGGGGGAGGGTCCCAGAGGAGGGGCGGCCCTAGCCCCAATCTGGAAATGCCAACTCCGCTCTGCGGCCGGGTCCCTGCCCCATGGGCCTGGGCGTCCCTCGATTAGCTCCGCGCCAGCTCAGGGCGCCCGCCAAGGTCCCTCCACTTCCCAGAGCCGGAAGGGGGCAGCCAGAAAAAACGAAGTCCTCTTCACCCCCCACTCCACCCTCCCCTCCCACTTGTAACTTTTTTACAAGTTAAAATTAAACTTCTTCCAGTTTAATTTATAGTGGCCAACAATGCACTTTTCCAATCCCATAAAAATATCTAATTCACTTAAATGAGAGGTTAAATTTAAAAAGCACAAAAAAATCTTCCACGAAATCCTGCCATGCATACCTGACATCAACTACAAGCACCGTGCAGCGTCCAACATCAGTGCTTCCATCCACCTGGATTGCAAAATCTACACCAGATCGCAACCGAGTAAAAGGGGTTGATTCTAAATGTTCTGAAATAATACAAATTTGAAGAGATATTATGTTGTCATTAGGTATAGTTTTTAATTTATCGGATGACTTATCATCAAATGTTGTATGTACAATATCCAAACATGCTGGAAGGATAATTTTTTCAGCTGCTGAGCCATTTCCTTTTTTGCCACACAATACGCAACTAAATATGATGAGAGTGAGGCTTTCCCAGTAACAACAGCAGGATAAGGAAAAAATTGTGTTGGTAACTTTGTCTTTTTTTCTTTCTTTGAAAATATTCAAGATACTTACCAATAAGTTCAGCATGCTGAGTTTTCAAGTATCTCTTTAGTATTAAAGGTTTTAAGTTTTAATTTGCAAAAATGTTATTACCAGTAACACACAGAGGCCTATCATTTTCAAATGGTTTTTCACATTTGATAAAACCATATTTTAAGTAATCTTCATTATCACGCCTTGTAGTTATTTTGTAGTTTATTTTGTAGTATAATGCCTTGTAGTTTTTGAAATAAAGCTCAAATGAAGTTGAATTTGGAAGATCACAGTCAATATTTTGTTCAATGTCATCAATGTTCACACTTCCAGATGCAGAACATGCTTCTTTATATTTCTTTTTCATATTCTTCTTTATTTTAATAAAGTAATAATCCATTTAATTATTATTAATTAATAATTTATTCTAGTTTGATTAAAATATTATAATTGCTAGTCATTCAAAAACAAAACAAAAAAAGGAAAACATACATACATCTTTCCAAAACATGCACTCAAAGTTTGAAAATGAATCTCAGATTTCACATCTAGCTGTAAGTCATGGTAGTAGAAAGCCAGACTGCCCATTAACCTTGCCATCATCATTTTTTGGGTGTCACTTGACACCAAGTGACACCCATAAAAAAAGGACCTAAAGCCATTCCTTAGTCAATATACACTCTATTCATCATATCCCTTCTATCAAATATCTTTCTGCTATATTAAATTGAACCCCAATATTCCTAAAGATGTGCATAATTTATGCAAAAGGTCTATACAAAGCATTCTGGTACTTTGTTTTCTTTTAAAAGCATTCAATTACTCACAGAATTGATTTCATGACTCTTAACAGGGAACACATATACTGTGAAAAACATTAATAAAAAGACATTTTGTGACTTCTTCTGTGTTGGTGGCTTGAGAATCTGCTTCATGATGAAAGAAACTACCTAATCTGCTAGACGTTATTGGCTTGTATAGGAACTTCTTGAAGTGATAGAAATACGTCTTTTTTATAGATTTTCATTCCTGACACTTTTTGATAGGAAGAGTTTTGAGAATGCCAGTTATGGTCAGATCTAGTGAGGATCCAATGAGGTTTTCCATGGCTAGCTCAACTATCAGGTTGGAGCTGATAACATTCTATGGAACTTTCCTGGAATGCACTCTTGATCTCCAGCCACCATGACCTGGCCTGGCCCAGTGCCACCGGCTTCACATTTCACCTGTGCAGACGCACCTTAGTGAGCCTCCCGTTTGTTGTTTGTATTCTTGATGACTGCCATTCTGACTGGTGTGAGATGAAATATCAGTGTAGTTTTGGTTTGCATTTCCCTAATTACTAATGATGTTGAACATTTTTTTTCAGTCATTTGTTGGCCATTTCTTTTTCTTTTGACAAGTGTCTGTTTTTCTCATTTGCTCATTTATTGATTGAGTTATTTGGTTTTCTGTTAAGTTTGTTGAGCTTCTTATATATTCTAGAATTAATCCTCTGTCAGAAGAGTAGTTAGCAACGATTCTCTTCGATTCTGTGGGTTCTCTCTTCACATTCCTAATTGTTTCCTTTGCTGTGCAGAAGCTTTTTAATTTGATATCATCCTATTTATTAACTCTTAGCAGTATCCCCTGAGCTTTAGGGTGCTATTGAAAAAGTCATTGCCTAAAAGCTGGAGTGTTGACCCTATGTTTTCTTCTAGGAGTTGCACAGTTTCTGGTTGAAGTCTGAGGTCTTTGATCCATATTGAGTTGATTTTTGTGCAGGGTCAGAGATAAGGGTCTTGTTTGTTCTTCTGCATACAGTTGCCCCAGCAGCATTTGTTAAAAAGATTGTATTTTCTTCAGTGTATATTTTTACCGCCTTTGTAGAGGATCAGATGACTGTATCTGTGTGGGTTTTTCTCTGTGTCTTCTATTCTATACCATTGTTCTGTGTGTCTGTTTTTAGGCCAGTACCAGGCAGTTTTTGTAACTATAGCTCTGTGGTATAATTTGAAGTCAGGGATGGTGATGCCTTCTGCATTGTTTTTTAAAATTGCTTTGGCTCTTCTGGGTCTTTTAATCTTCCAAATGAATATTAGGACTGTTTTTTCCTAGTTCTGTGAAGAATGTCATTGGTATTTTGATGGAAATTGCATTGAATCTGTGTACAGATTGATAGTGTGGCCATTTTAACAATACTAATTCTGCCTATGAACATGGGAGGGCTTTCCACCTTCTGATATCTTTTTCAATATCTTTCTTCAATATTATATAGTTTTCATGTAGAGGTCTTTCACTTCCTTGTTTAGATTTATTCTTAGCTATTTTATTGTATTCTATTTTTTGAGGCTATTGTGAATGGAATAGTTTTCCTGATTTCTTTCTTAGCAGATTAATTGTTGGTATATAGGTAAGTTATTGACTGATTTATTATGTCTTTCATTTTCAAGATTTTGGTTTGGCTCTTTTTCAAAATCTCTATTTCCTTATTGAATTTCTCATTCATATCTTGTACTGACTTCCTTAATGCATCCAGTTGTTTTTCCATGTTCTCTTCAAATTCATTTATCATTTTATCATCCTCTGAATTCTTTGGTATTTCATCCATGTCAATATTAGGGGGGATCATTTGCTACTGAATTATAAAATTTAAGAGGTATCTTGTTACCTTGTTTTTTCATATTTCTTGTATTCCTTTGTTGGAATTTATGCAAATATTGGGAAAGATTTCTCTTCCACTCATATGTGTGGGTCTTTTTAGGCAACAGCCTTCACTTCCCAACATGTCCTACAGTGTCCTAGATTGAGACTTCCTTGTAAGCATGATATCCACAAACTTTATGTTAATTCTCTATATTTGCTATAGCTGTGGATGTCGATGAGTGAAACCTGAGGAATCACCTACTTGGTTTCTACTTGGGGCTGGGGTATAGTTTGGGTTTTTGTCCCTTCTATTCTTTATATTGAAAGAATATATATGAATATATATAGAGAGAGAATATATATAACTTCATATATATATTCATATAATATTCATATTCATATATATATATATGAAGTTTGCCTGTCAGTAATTTGTGTGTGGGGCAAGGTGCTCTGTCTTTTGGCTGAGTTTAGTTCAGTAGCAGAATCTCTACCCTGTGAACTTGTAGTATCCTTGTAGGTTCCCAGCACCTCACAGAATAGGAGGAAACAACAGCAACAACCAATGCAAACAATATACAGCATTAAAATCAATAACCTGGTTCCTACTATGACATCTACAATGTTAATTATCATCAAAAAAGGGGGGTCAGCAATTGTCAACAGCAAAACCAATAGGTAACCATGAACTAGATCTTAGCTCTAGCATTAGGCAGACAAGAGTTGTCAACTATGACATCCACAGCAATAAAAATTGCAACATCGTGAATGCTGGGAGCAGGAGTTTATAAACAAATTAAGTCTAAAGATGGCAAAATTACAGTTGATTAAGAATAAAGAAAATGTGATAGGTAAAAGACAGTTTACAGTTTCAAAAAGTAAACAGAGGGAATGCAGGATAGATGTAGCACGTGATAAGAAATGAGGAGAGAACTCGGAAAAACAAAGTAAAGGGAGAAAGAAATAAAAAACATGAGAATTTAGTTGTTAGCAGGAGAAAAGTGAAACAAGCAAATGAAAACAAAACAAAACAAAAATAAACCAATATCCCTATCCCTCAAAAGATGAGGC